>JADWOT020001704.1:0-110000 GCA_036345935.2 Taenia hydatigena | reverse complement strand
GCAAATGACCATTTGTACTCACAGACGTAAAATCGCACCTTGTTGTAGAAAAACGCATTTAAATTTTAGAAAGCCCTGTGCATAAGGAACAATCAGGGATTTACTCATAACCAGGCATATCAAGCATTGGCAGCTAGCGAATGAACGTGTTGTGGGAGGGGACACTTATTTCACCTGTGTTCCGAGCCGATGCCCTGAGAACCCAAGGTGATTCTGTACATAGTAGGGCTGGTGAACTACAAATCTGACTAATTCTACCAAGGTGATGACTAATGGAGCCTTGCAAAGTAATAGGGATGTATGTCGCCTGTTCTAGGGCAGCAGGATTTTTAATCGACATGGTTTGCACCTGCAAATTCACGCAGAGCTGTAGACAAATTCCTTATGATTTAATTTAACTTCTCAACTTAGATTAAATTTTATGCGCCGCGTGGCTATCAAAATTTAATATCTCCATATCCGTTTTCCGAATTGGGTGCAACTCCAGACAGTGTAGAATCAGCAAGGCAACTAGGTGCCATAGCCTACAAGCATCCTCTTAATCACATTGAAATTCCATAATTGGCACCGTTGGCTTGTAGGTGCTGTCCTTCACTGCCGATTACGCTGTGATGACTGACGCTGAAGGTTGACCAAGGAGAGCGCTGGGGACAGCAGTGACTTATATGACCTTAACCATGTCCATAACCTTGTATAAGGGTGCAGTACCGATTTATTTAACCCTTCAGATGACCCAACACCCTGTCTGCGGTTTCAGTCTTAAGCCATATGATCGCAAAGAGGGCCTTAATTCTATGCGGGATTCAACTACTAAAAGGTTTTGTATCTGAAATGATGCCGAACAATGTTTAGTGCCCCGTTATTACAACATTGGTTTACATAATCCAAGCCATCCCCCTGGAGCTTCAACATTAAGGCATTTGATCTCTAAAATGTGCAAGGCCCTGCCCAGCAGTCTGGCGTCACTATACTACCGATATAACCTCTAATTGATTCCTGTAGTGTGCTGTTGTGTAAGTAGACCGTCAATACTGATTTTGTATCCATTTGACTCCTTATACTATCTTTTGCTGTGTTCAGGCCTTAATTTTTATGTTATTAGGCATCCAAATAGCCTGCAAATCTGCTCAGTAGCCTATTGCTAGTTATTATGTCCCTGCAAGGTGTCAGTAAACTCTGCCAAGGGACAGATGACCGCGTCACTTGACCTATACAATGAAATAAAACTTTGTCCGGGAGCGTAATTTTTGTCATTTGTCCTTCTTGATGATTCTTGTCCGTGTTCTTAGGCTTAATATTGAACAACTTTGTTTTAATTGGGTTGGCTGTCTTCTAAGCCATAGCAGCTCTCCCATTCCCTTCTCTTAGCCAAAAATGCAAATCCTGCCCATATAGTATGTCTCATTTGCAAATCTGGTGTGCGTCACTGCGTGTGCTCCACAGTCGTATCCAAAACAATATTTTAAATATCCATTTACAGAGGAAACGTGTGGTTATGCCAATTAGGAAACCTGGCCAATATGTTACCAAGTTGTGTTCATTTTGCAAACAATGTTTAAAGTAGACAATTATTACTAGCTGCAAGACTGCTCTAAAACAATTAGGTTTACGTCCCAAATTCATTTAATTACTACAGTACTACACGCATTTAAATTTTAGAAAGCCCTGTGCATAAGGAACGATTAGGAATGTACTCATAACCAGGCGTATCAAGCATTGGCAGCTAGCGAATGAACGTGTTGTGGGAGGGACACTTATTTCACCCGTGTTTCGAGCTGACGTCCTGAGGATCAAAGGTGATTCTGTACATAGCAGGGCTGGTGAACTTCAAATCTGACTAATTCTACCAAGATGATGACCACTAGAGCCTTGCAATGTAATAGGAATGTACGTCGCCTGTTCTAGGGGAGCAGGATTTTTAATCAGCATGGTTTGCATCCGCAAATTCACGCAGAGCTGTAGACAAATACCTTATGATTTTATTTAACTTCTCAACCTTGATTAAAGTTTATGCTTTAAAGCAAATTTCATATTAGGTCCAGATATGGATCAATCGCTATACTGCTTAAATGCTACCCACTTCGTAGTGAGGTCTCACCCACAAGCAGCGACAAAGTTGTCACCGCACAACAATGACTAAACCCTACCCAGTGGGTCTAATGGAGTTATTTTCGACATTGTTCATGCTTCTGCTACCTTTGGACTTCGCTACAAAGTTCGTGTACGCTGCAGATGGCTAAGAAACCTAAAATAATTGCGTCGAGCTAACTTTAATAATATGCCCGGAGCCTGTGTAAAATGCCCCGCTTTTGTACCATAATGAATTGTTAATCAAGGACTGAATGAAGTGCTTTTGTATGCGCTAGTTAAATTCGAAGTATGTATTTGGACTAGCCTGAAGAGTAGAGAAATTTGCAGGGTGCTGTTGCACCTCTAAATGAATTAAAATTACTTCAATCATAATAACGACGGCTGGAGTCAAAGTAATTCTTACCTCTTCAGGTTACCGCATAAGACTGCTGTTGATTTGGTCCTTGGTAAAAGTGACATTCGCCAATCTAGGCTATCTTTGGTCCTCTGCACGCAGCCGGAAGTATTATCTTCAGTTTACTTCAACCTTCTCTTTACGCGAATTGGCATTCCAGGCGTGTAATGACTCTTCATTTATCCCTATCCTAAAATCCGGAAGCAACAACCTAAATCAGTGTTTTCTAGTCGACCTTAACCGGTAAATCAAGGGCAATGTTAATTCTTGCTTTACGTCTGCTACATCACCTGCGATTGCCATTTTGGACACGCTCACCTACATTCATAATCATGACTGAGGAACCACTTGGGCGTGATCACCAAGTCACCATCAGCATTCATTTATCTCTGACAGCCACAACTTCTGCTCCTCTAACTAAACATAACATGAAGGCGATAATCTGATATATCAAATTCATCTTTTATTGTTTGCTAAAAAATCGTCATTTGCAATGTTCTTGCAGCAACAATCAGCGATAAGCCAACGAATGTATGGGAAACAATTTTATTCGTTGCTGCATATCTTCCTTTTCCAATATTTTCCTCAGTAAAGACTATCTTGAAATTGAACGGATTGAGTTCGTGATCTCAAAGTTGTTTAAACTGTGACTCCAGGAATGGGCAGTTTTGCACCTGGTTACGCCAACACGGAGCCATATCTCAAGGCAGTATGCCGTGTAATTGCATAGATTGATCTATGATTCTGCAGCTACTTACGCGTCACAACAAACTCCTCGTATAATAAGGTACACTAGACATCCTAGCGCTTAGTTGAAGTCAAAGTCCTTGTGTGGCCTCATTGGCATGAGACTTCTGATTATCCATGTTCGAAAGGGGGTTATTTTGCAGTGGATCGCATGCAATATTGTGTGGAAGAGATGCATCGCCACAGGTCACTTACCCATTTTCGATATCCTTATCATAATTGCTAAAATCAACTATAGCACGCAGATTAATTGTTCCAGAATAGGTGCAGGGTCAGAGCAAGCACTGTCCATGCTGCGCAAACTCATATTTAATGTTGCGATAGATAAAAGAGATTCAGAATTGATGCGGCCTCCTGAGGATGAAGTAGAGCCTTTGACCTGTGATTTAGTTAATGGACCATTTAACGAACCCACGATGATGTGAGTCATGCAGGCTGCTTGAAATTGGATGCAATTTGTACCACAAATTAGTTAGCATAGCAGCCCCATTTCATAAATTAAGCGCCTGCGAAGAGCTGTATGCTCCTATTTATCTTCGGTTTTCTGGATCATGGTGGATTTGGGGATCGATGGATGCTCTTAATACAGCGAACTTGATGCGTCTTGTAAGTGATTCAATGTCGCTACTCTTCGTCTCAAGCATCTACCCTAGATATAGGAGACTTATCTCACACCTTCATTCGACCCTAGCTTGTTATGTGAGGGATAGTATTTCTGAACAGAACAGTCCTCATTTGAGCTCCTACGCGATTGTTAAAATCCTAGGTTGTTTTGAATGAACTTATCCAGCTTGGTATAATGTTTGCCTACTAGACGAGAATATGCTTTTTAAAGCGGATATCTTTTAATTCGGCAGCAGTGGAGTGCAGGTTATTGTGAATCCGTGTCACATTCTTTACATATCTGGAGTATAACTTCTGTTTTTGGCTTAAATCTCCCCTGTCGAACAAAATCCGTTCCATTAAGGATCAAGAACAAGGGTAGTTGAAAGGTCCCACAGACCATAATGCCCGCCAACGCATGCCGACCCTTGCAGTAAGGTTTTAGCAGAAAGGATTTAAATCCAACAGACTACTCCAGCCTACAAAGCTATCTTTATGCTTTCGCGATTTTATGAAGACCTTAATGTAATCCTTCGAAATTGACTCTAAGTAGTTAATGAGATCAGCACTTCTGGCAAATCGGCTCCTTTGCCTAGCTTAGGAGTTGGAGAGTAAAATTGAAACCTCAACTTGTACCCCTGACAATGCTGTGCCTCAGATACGACCTTATCATCGCAAGGCTGCATCAGGCGTCCAGCAATGTCGCCATTGAGAAAGCATTATTTTTTTCTTCTGTGAGGCTAACGAGACCTTATCGAGCACACAAGCACTCAACTTCGACTCAGTATTGGCAGTGGCGTATCACGACGCGGCCCACTGGAACGCATCACACATGGTGATGGATATCTCATCTCGCTGATGGGTGGGCATAAAATCTATTCCTTAAAGCGGATTCGCTAACATCAATTATTTATTAGGAGAAAGCAATCAGCAATGTGCTTCTTAAGACTTCCTCTACTTGTCGATTCTGCTCCATGCTGTACGTGGTAAATTCTGCAAAGCAGTGTCATTGTCTTATGACCGTAATCAATTCCACCACCTCAGATGTGACACATCGGCCTCCAGGATACTAAGTCGGCTGCATGTAATCATTTTGAGTATTTTGTGAACGGTCTTTATAAGTGGGATAATGACGCAGTAGCTTATTTAGATGACACTTTAATGGAACTAAGGTATGAAATTGCACGAATTTAGTGTGCTTCAAATAGTGTATGTTACTTGTACGAATAAAACTGTTTATTGCATATGGCCATGAATCCTTGATAATGCTGGATGCCTCTGCATTCAGCTATGCACAGCTCAGAGTTGATTAAAACATAGGGAACTACCGGCTTACTATTTTGCAGACTGGCCACACGTCAAGACTGACTATTGCACAGTCATTTCTTCTCTCAATCGTAATGAAAGAACTGAACCTGAGTGCAAACTGAATAGTCAGGAAGGGCTACGGAATCGTTTTGGGGAGAAAACTTTCTGAGCTTAGCTAAGAGAGGAAAAGTCAAGGGAATACAAACCCCCATCTATGGATGTTTGCATCAACGTCACACGACCCCGTGCAGTGACACACGGTAGTGGGGAACATGGTCATGTAATCATTGGCTGAAGTATCGCATAGAGAGATAGAATACTAAGGCGTAGATTGACGAGGCGGTGTATAATCATAAGATCAAAGTGAGTACGGTAGAGAATGAAGTATGCTGGGTTGACTGGTTTATATGGATGAATGGACAGAGGAGTGCGAAATGCTGGGACTTCTTCTAAGGGATTATTATTAATCACTTGTGTAGATATGTATGTTGATAAATGAGGAGGTAGAATCGTAGACGAATGCAGGCGAATGGGCAAAAGGATTAAATTAAAATTTATCTGCCGCATTTGTTGTGACGAGGAAGGAAGAGAATGTCGCAAACCGCACACCACACCGGTAGTTCAAACAAACAATGTATTAAATTTTCCTTTTCTAATTTTCCTATTAAAGGTACGTGGATGTGTGGCGGCGTTGCGATTGATCTGCCGGTCACGTGACTGAGCATCAGGCAAAATTACGCAGTAATAGGCTTCATAAATTAACTTATCCACAAACATCAAAATCGATGATAGTTAAGATTCATTACATTGTTAAAATGTATTGCATGTATTACTTGTTCGTAAGTCTTGCAATGTTAGCTTAGTACGTTGTCATACCAAGTTTTTTTGCTAGTTTTATTAGTTGCGCCTAAAAAATGCATTAATTATGCTTGCATTATGTTTTTTAATTTTACGCTGAAAACAAAGTCAGATGTTAGTGTTAGCCTTTGGCTTATTAAAAATAGACATGAATTAGGAGCTCATTTGTTTTATCGGGCAAATAACAAAGTGGTTGGCTAGATTTGCGCGCGAAGTACGTAAGTGGTGTGGATCCTGTGGATGTTATTTTCGGTTATTGGGACCTGATTTGTCCAAACGAGTCGGAAATTCGGTAAGCATTCGGCACTTTTTTATCGGTTCTACTTTTCTAGTTGTTATTTGGTCTGTTGTGTGTTGATTTGACTTTTACACGTCTGCTTGCTAGAGTAAAAGCGAGGGCTTCATAATGTGAATGCTAAGACGTTTCGTTTTCCAGCTGCAAGGTCTAATCACATTCATTTTTTGCTGTACAACACCTTATGTGGTAAACTAAGATTGGCTTGGCGACTTGTCAATTAGTTTGCTCCTTAATGACTGTGGACTTTGAGTAATGCATCGTAATTTTGTTGAGAAGAGTTCTAACCTTAACAAGGGCTTGGCACCTACTCATTATTCTTGTTAATAAGCATTCATTGTATGCCCAATTGCCTATTCTCTTCGTCTGTGTATTTGCCGAGTTAAACGTCAAACCTGCCGTTAAGAAATCTGTTGTTTTGCGAAGAATGGGGGTATTGTGGAGCGGAAATAAATGCGAATCTCGCCTTACTTGTGGCTTTATACGTTTCTCAAATAAGCTTTAATTATAGCTGATGAGCTGTTGCTGTCCTCTCTGTTCGGCAATGAATCCGATGTGAACCCTTATTTTGAGTAGAAGCATGCTTTATCACTTACTCGTATGCCCTTTTGCATTGTATTCGTGGTAAAAGGTGCGTTGTTTTCATCACTATGATATTCGTGCTTGTAGGGTACACATATGTTCAAAGGGCGTGGGATCCTTGGCGGCTCTTCTGCTCATTGATTTGGGGACCACGCTTATTTTTTGTGTTAATGTGGCCTTTGCGAAACGTGTTGTGTAGGGGGCCTTAGTAATGGCTTAATCGTAGGTTCAGCTTCGGTGGTACGAGTTGGCGTCTGGGCGAGGTAGATGCAGCAGGAGCGGAGGAAGGAGTGACTAGTGGGGAGTTTTCGCATCACTACGCTGACTGTACTTTGTAGCACATTTAAACGCTTGCTTGATAAGGCTCTTTCTCCTATCATTTGTTGTGTTTGAAGGTGTTAGCTTTTTAGCGCATTGGACATTCACGCATCGGCTCTTCCATTGTTTGCTTTTTTTTCCTTTTCGGATGCTACGAAATTACTGTGATAGTTGTGAAGCAACAAGCTCAGCAGACTAGCTGGAGTGTAGCAGTGATGGGTTGGGGAGCGGGCCTATTGTCACGTTGATGAGTTGCGCTGGTGACTGTGCCAACACTGGAAAGATGGGGAGGAGCAGGAGAGGTGTTCCAGAGCCTTTTTTAGAGCCTACCCTAAGTGGTCCTTTTTGTGAATTCAGGTGCGTGTTTGTGTTTTAATTTTGCAGCTCGAAGTGTATGCTTCTTGTCTTACTGTCTACTAAGTTTTTTCGTTGAATGTAAATCTATGCGCAATGATATTTTCAAGATAGTCTAGAACTCGTTTTTAGTTATGTAAACGTGTGTGTGTGTGTATAGGGATCCCTTTTTTGTGAGTGAGGTTCGCGAAAGTGTAAATCCAGTTGAAAATATTATTGCTACAAAGATATAAAGTGAAGGGCTGTTCTGCTTTGCTTTACGTAGAAGTCAGGGCAAGTACAATGCGTAGCCGATTAGCAAAAGTGGTCCATTCCGATAAATAGCCTTTTATTAAGGCACAATTGAAGTAAAACAGAAGATAACCATTTTCAATGCAAGTAGAACCGAAGATCTTTTTACGTAAAATTTTGTTGCTTAAAGCAAATGCTAATCTGTGATGAATGAAGACTTGACAATTGTCCAAAATGCCAAATTGCGTGTTATTCGATCCCAGTAGGCAACAGTTTGCACACCTCTACACCCAAATTTGTGCCTTAGAATGGTGTCATTCTTAGTGATTCTCTACAGTCTGCAAAAATAATCTACATAGGTTCACCAATGCACTTAGAGAAGGCATACCATTGCTAAATTGCTTATGCTCTTAGAGCAAGCAACTCGAAATCCATTACCATCATTTCCATCAAACTTCGAGTTCTCAGATCTCCATACCTATTCAACCTACGCTATCATCACACGACATGAGGTGATGAAGAACATCGTTTCAAAGGATGTAAAGGATAACGGATAAAAAACTAATGCAGTGTCTAGATCTCATCTAAACACAAAGGCTAAAAGATGGTTATTTTGCCGGAAGAAATCTTGCGCTGCCATGCATCAGGTTTTCACAATTTCTTCAAATGTTACTAATCAGATTTACTGCAGAGGCAAACGTTTGGTCCTCTGGAGGGACTTGTAGGAAACGCCTTCGTTCACGATTGGGAAAAATATGAAGTGTAGACCATCGAGGCAATGGCCGAATGATTTGTGAGTCTGACTGCCCATCACTGCAATGCAAAACTGCTTCTCACCACAAGTCAGTCACTCAGTTAGCAAGCAATCGTAAATGCATCGCGCAACTTAATGGTCCATGCAATAAAAGAAAAGGTAATTCTGATAAACTTGAAAGCGCAGTTTTTATAATTATCCCATGTGGGTGACACTTATTTGGCGAGCCTTCACAATTCTCCTAATTGATGTAGGTGTTAGCGGTTGTTTCGTCATCACTGTTATTTGTTGCTGCGAGTTCTTAGCACTCCAACATCTGATTCTTGTGCTGCCAAAAATAGGGAAATACAACATGATAAGTAATATATCCATCATAAGAATGTTACTTTTCAAGTTGCTTCTCCATCGCACTCTTATCTAATCGCCATGGTGGAAAAGAAATCAAGGTTTGGCAATCTAGGTAATGCGGAGCACTTTAAAGCACACAAGTATCAATAGTCCTTTGCATTGTCTTCCGCCTCCGTTACACGCGCAATGATGCACGAGTGTCAGCTGAAGTGAAGAAGCACAGAGGCAAATGACATTTGCTTCTATGAAACCATCAGACACCACGAACCACCAATCAAGTGAAAAGAAAAACAATAAATCACACGGCGTTCCGTCGCCTTCTAACATTCATCTTGCTTCCCAAGTTATCGTCGTTTCAACCGCTCAATTCTTCAACAATGCTTCAGTACTCCTTTGTCAGCTACTCACCTTTGGTCTGCTCTTCAGCCTCCATCGCCACTGCTTCCCTCTCAATCTCTCTGACGTCCCCAATCCTACGCTTCACCGTTTTAACGTCAAAAGACCAGAAGAGATTAAAAGTTTAAAAATTATGGATAAGTTATGCCACCAGCTTCCCCTCCTCCTCTGCTTTATCTTCCCTTCCTTCTCCCTATCCTAATTTTCGTCACAACTGATATCCTTGTGTTTCACTAATCAGGGTAGAAATATGGGTAGCGTTTGATAGGAATTCATATTCCTTCCACAAAATTGATTTCTGTATGCTCCACTTGAATACATGGCTAGGAAAGTTGGCAAATGGAGAAATTTAAGAACATGCAGAAAGAAAAAAATAAGAAATTCAGTGCCCCAGCACCGTGCAGAGACGTCCCCATGTTGCCCTTTCCCATCCTTTCCTCTACTTACCCTCCGTAAACCTCTCGCTTTCGCCTCGCACCCAATCATTCTTTCATTGCTTCGCCCAGGTCGGTGATGTTTGCTCGCCACTATTGCACTCCCTAATGCAAGGCAACAATGGATCTTGGTATAAAAATTAGAGTGATCGGCAGAAACGTACCTTCGCTCGAGCCATAGTAATCGCAAGGAATGAGTTGCCACTGCATAACAGGCATCCTCTCAAGAAAAGCCGAAGACAAGCAGTCACAACGAGGCAGCACATTTAAGTCAAAACACATTAGCATCGGTGGTTCTCCTCATTCTCTTCCTCCTCCTTTGCATGCATTAAGATGCACACAACTTAATCAAGTCATGAAAGCACAGAAGCGAGTGGCGCCAGCTCCCTCAAAACCACCTCCTAGTAGTTCTGTCAAAAGTCCACACCTAGACGGCACTGAGCGACACCACAGGGCACGTGTTGCAATCGATTTACACGTGTCAGGTTTAAATTGGTTCATAACATGACAAACTGTCAGACATGCTGTTCTACGTGTTGCACGCCTACATTTATTCATCTTGCTTTACCGCCTTGCCGTTCGTGCCATTCAGTTATTCGTCAGTGCTTCTCTCCTGCCTCGTTTCATTCTTGCCCCAAGCCGTATTTGTATCATTTACTTCCTTTGCAACCCTCTCCATCTCCTCATCACTCCACGCCATTCAATCCTAAATTTTAGAGACGTTGAAAGGGCTAAAATAGATAGCTATCATAGAAATTGGGGGTGGAATTTCGGTGCTAACACCCCTTCCTCTACCTGTGCTACTTTCTACTCCTGGAATTCACTTGCATGCGTCATTTCAATATTTTCACATTCGATATCCAGCATAATCACATGGAAAGGGAGCTATGACTAGGCACTTCACGTGTTATTGGGACGAAATCTTCAAATTTTGCCTAGATACGCGTTCAGATGAGTAAGCAATTGAATCATTTCAGGAATAGATGGTAGAAATATAGAAAGCAGTAAAGAAGGCTACACCAGAGCAATGTGGGGAGTCATCCTACAAAGTTTAATTCCAATCCTCTTCTGTCCATCTCCACTCTTACTCCTTCCATTTTAGCGACTTCTCATCTCTTCGCATCAACCTCAACCATTCCGTCTCATTCAGCTAAAAATTTATGTTACATAACTCCTGCCGGTCCGAATGCAAAACAACAATTATTCCAGGCATAGAGTTAGGAATACGCATCAGAAATGTCCCTTCGTTAGCTCAATAGCAATGGCTAGAAGCGGGTCGTTAAGCCCTCATCTACCGAGCATACCCCGTCCCCACAGGCGTCTTATGTATTAAATTTAAGTCCATCTTAATATTTTAATTTGGCCTGCCTAATCAACTCGATACAACTGCACGTCATGCAAGTTTAGGTCTTCTCCTTCTCGCAGATACTAGAGATCAAAGCACACATGGAAAGGCAAGCACTCTCTCTTGTCTACGCCTCCTTTCTCATGTCTCACTCCAACGCATCTTCGGAGATTGTCCCCTTTGTCTCCTACTGCACTCTATACACTCACACGTATTGCGTCTTTCAGGAGACTAATTGTTCTCACATGGTGCATTATTTACTGCCAATTACATGTGCCGAGTCCACTTTAATCTGAAATAAGTGAGAGTGTCGAGTTACAGGAAGGAAAAAGCAATTAGATGAAGTAAAGTCAATTGGCGGATGGCTAATAGAGTGCTAGCGAAGTGTAGAGTTGAGATAGAATGGCCAAAGAACTAGCCATCGAACGGACGACCAAAAGAGATTTTATCGCGCCTAGGACGAAAGTGTCGATTCGATCTAGCTGTTTTTGTGAGTTATCAATTCAGGCGACTACTCAAACGACGGAAACAAAGGTAAACAATGCAACATGCACGAACTTAGGCAAACATACAAAGGCGTAGGTATATGGTGAAAATAGAGAGGGTGGTCTAGAGTGAAAAACCATGCAAAGAATTTCTTTACAAAAAGAATACAAGGAGTGGATGGTGAGATGGGCAAGTAGGAAATCGAGCAGCTGACAAATTACAAAGTATGAAGTAGGAGCAATGCGCCCACCTTTGCTCCTCAAAGGCTAAGTGAAGGAGTAGAAGTGGGAGATGGAATTGAGGCGAAGTAGTGTAGTGAAAACCAAAGCGACAGAAAGATAGAAATGGAGATTTGATGGTAATCATTGCTAAACTTTATTAAAGCACGATTTTGTCTCGGGCAGAGCGTGATTGATTCAGGTCTAGTCTAACTCGTACTATTCTGATCTAGCCATGAATCCGTGCATTGTTTACTCATATCGCAATCAAGATTGGGACTAGTGGAGAGATGAAAGGGAATCTACAAAGAGGGCACCGGCAGGTTGTGAGGTAGGAAGGGAAGGTGAGAGAAGCTCAAAGGAGGCAGAGGAGCGAGATGTTCTAGTAATACTATAGTGGAAAAATAAGGTAAGAAGCTGAATTGTAGGAATTGTTCGCTCCTCTTTTTCGTATGTATTTTATGCGAGGAGCACAGACGGTATGGCATTAGGTAAGACGAAATACCTGTAAGTGCATAGAGCGCAGTATGCGAAAAAGGAGACACTCACTGAAGATGCGTTGGAGTGTCGCATGAGAGAGGAGGCGTAGACAAGAGAGCTCCTCCCAATTCATTTCCAAGACGTCATCATGTCTACTTCTAGTCTGCGTGCCTTGATCTCTCATGGCTGCGCGATTTATAGTGAACTCCTCAACTCTCATTGAAATGAGTTGTGCCGAGTTGATTAGGCGGGTCATTTTAAATAGCAACGTATAAGGCGCCTTACTCGAGCTCATCATAATCCAGCCTAGGTTGCTAATCTTGCCTATTCTGACTCAGTCCAAATTAGTCAAACCTAGACGTGCGTACCTCGCTAAAGTTCTTCCGCAGTGGGACACGAATATTAAGCAAGTTGTTGTGCACCAGCAGTTTTCCTAATGCTGCTGCTTATTTGAGGATTTGAGACGTGAAAAGTAAGTGCAGCACATCAAGCATAGTGCACGGTTGAATTTTGGTCTAAGGGACCGACAAATCACTCCAAAAGATTGCTATTGGGTTAAAAAAGGCTTTTCTAATGCGAAAGGTAATGGCGGTCCATTAGCCATCAGTAGGAGCAAAGTAATAAGGATTTTAAGCAGAAAGAGACAAAGGAATGGTAAAAATTGAGGCATTGAGATAAGAAGTCTTGCGTATGGGTCTACGGTGCAGTGTTCTTCATTTCTTCCTTACTTTATCCCATCCTTTTCTACACTGATTCATTCTTCCACTCATCTAGCTATGTGAGTGAGTAAAATATGAAGGAACTGGCTTAGCGAAAAGCATTTAACTTTTTCGAATGACACACTAGAAGAGGCTAATCATAGTCTTTTTTCTATGTGATTTACACTGGATACCAGATGTGATAAGGTTGAAACGACGCGCGTAAATGAAGTGAGGAATGAGAGTAGCACACGGGTGAATCGCAGGTAAGAAGGAAGGGGAAGCAGAAGCATGTATGGAAAGAGCGAATCACCTGCATAATACTATTGAGGAGAAAGGAAGACAAGTGTTTAAGAAGCAAAAAATATCTTCCTGCTCTCTCAGACAATCTATTCTTAAGATTGTACTGCTTGATTTACTCTAATCGGCTTTACTTTCTTTATCCCATTTGCTCAAATCCAACCCACATTATCTTTGCCATGAGTGCACAAATCTCTCCTTATTTTCACATTTTTCTTTGTTTCTGTATTCTCTCAACTCTTCTTGTCAATATGGACAATTTGCATTTTAGTTACACCTACATTGCCAGATTTTATATCAAGAAATGTTGCATAGGTTTCCAAAAGAAGTAAGCTGTCAAATCTTGATTGTCAGAAAATCTCGATCAAAAGAGGTAAAAGAGAACGCGTCTCTGGAGCCGCGTGTCCTAGCTTGTCCCGATCGACACCTTCGTTGTCCGATTTTAAAACGAGAACTGCCGTAACTTTCTTTGCCAAAACGGAATCCCAGCATGTCAGACGCCCCAAAATTAATTGATTTGAGAACAAGAACTACAGCAAACAACCAGAGAAGGAACTAGAATGCTAAGTTGCAGTTCTGACCGGTTCTGGATCAAAAGAGAGAAAAGAGTTTTGCTATATACACTTGTTGGAAGCATTTACAGAATAAAATGGGCTCATAACTTTCAATTTGGGACATTTCTGGTCGCAGAGGTACCCGATTGACCAAATGTACATTATCAATTATCTGTGTCAAACTAGGCGCTCTCATCATCGGCCAAACGCTACTTTTTACACATAGATAAAAGAACTGCCGCAAGTAACTACTAAATGGCTTAAGCTGCTAAATTACAATTCTGATCGATTCTGGATCTAAGTAATCAAAATATACCGGAGCTCTATATGCTTGCGTTAGTTTGGCTTCCTTCGCCAAAATAGTCTACTCAACTGTCGGCCAGGTCTAAATTTTTGCTGCATAACTTAAGGAACATCGCAGCTACCAGCGACGAAAGAAACAGCTGAGTACAAGATTAAATAACTGTAGGTGGAAAACCAAGGAAGTGGATCTCAGCTATGTACTTAAGCTAGCCTAGTTTACGTATTAGAATCATTCGCATTAAATTGTGATCATTTCTAAGCATTAAATGTCTTACAATCGAACTGCACTTCTCTGAATCGCTAGCAACCCAATATTTGGGGCCTAATCCTAATTAATGTTAGAATTGGATGAACCAATCATGCGGAAGTGCGATATCCATTCATCCTGGCTGTTTGTTAATGCACACTCTTGGTAGAGCCGCACGACACCAAATATTATAGTTTCAGAGGAGACCTACGTTTTTGGCACCACACAAGATAACGGTCGGGATCTTATTGGAATAGCTTTAAGGCCAATGTGAGAAATACCTAGAGCAGAGAGTACTCGGGCTGATTTGGCACTTTTTCACCCATGTTATGCCTTATGCTTACATTGATCTAGGCTACCAGTTCAAGTCCAATGCCACTCTGACCTCTCCAATGGCGGTCGCACGCGGTGAGCAGCTCATTCGTAAATAAATCCTTTCCTCGCCTTGTTTGAAGGCTTCTAGCCGCAACCCTAAAGCTATTAAATAACTTGACTTGACTAAGATTTTAACGTAGTTGAGAGATATGCGTGCCACAGATATTTGTATAAAGCGATTTCACTGCGTATTAACGACTAATGTCTTAAATAAAACGCAAAGCAACTGCCTAGTAAATAGCCGTTGTTAGCTTATGCACGACAAGCATGGTGAGGAATCATAAAATGAAATTTATTCTTACCTGAGTTACATGTGAAGTGACGCCAAAGGCAGAATTCTAACCCTGAATTGCTAGGTAGAGGACTCATGATTAGCAAATTATGCTCCAGTCAGACGCAACACGTTCCAGTGAAATTCATGCCTCTCCTGCCAAAATCATGACATTTTAGTGCATCAAAGGACCCAATTTACCAAAGAGGTGGAAAGCAGTCATCGCTGATGATCTCGCAATGATGAGCGATTTGATTAGCTTAAAGACTTGTGTTGCCTAACAAAATACACAATCTGCAGTTAAATTGCGTCTTAGAAATTATGAACATCAAGTGCATTTATTTCCGGTCTTAAACGGTAGATGATGTATTACATTTGACATGCAGGACCAAATGATTAAGTTTCATAGACACTAGTGGAATAAAATCCATCACTAATCATACTCGTGTGTCTAAATTTAATAAAATTTACTCATTGCACTCACAGCATCAATAAAAATGTGGCGATCCCTTACGTCGAATTTCTTTGGCATACGGAAGTGGACACAAGTGAAGTTTTGGGCGGCCCGTTGGCCCAAAATGCCCGTAATTATATAAAAACAGTTCTAATTGAAGTCACCACGTTAGTCGTTTGATAACATTTCATCTCAATCTGTCTTAGTAATTACAATTTATTATTCAAATCAACTTAGACTTGCCAAAACCTAGCCTAAACTATCACGCATATTTTGTGTACTCACTCACCAGCCAACACAAAAGTGGTGCGCTGAACAGTCATTTTTATTTAATCACTCAGTCGTAGCAAAATGTGACTGCCGCACTCCCATCACAATCTGGACATTCTTCTGGCATATCACAGTGGACCACCTCACCTCACACACCTCAGCCACGTCGATCAAAAAGCAAATTTATCATCACCTGCACAAAATCACTCAACACCCATGTTCCCTTGTTTGCGAAGAAACACATACAAATGGGTAACATTTTTAAAATTGCTAGTTATAAAAATGAACAGGAACACACAACACTGTGGAGACACCATCACAGCTTGGATAGGGAGATGTGGGTATCAGGAACAGTGGGGAATCAAGACCCAGAGAGTTTGTGCTGTTCAACATCAAAGGGCTACCAGAAGACAGAGGTGATCATTCCAGTGTCCCATTTCCCTCTTGACGCGTGGTTTTCGTAGACTTCACGATGATAGCGGTGTTTCCACACCGACAAATTGCACTTATGATCCGTTTTGGGCAACGAACCTCTCGTCACCATTCAATCCACATACCATCGACATTTGAACCTGCGAATTGGAAACAGCAAGCATGGATTTGGGAAAGCCTCTATAACTAAGGAGGAAATAAGGTCTAAACAGGGGCGCTGGTTTTACGCCCCCATGAGCATTCATAATGCAGGGGTGTCACGCGAAGCAGGTAGAGATAGGTCACGCTATACAAGGAATAGACATCATTTATCAAGAATGGCACAGTCCAGTGCCAGTGCCTGTGTACAACGGAGCCCGGTGATAGGCAAAGTTTCTTGTGAAAGGAGGCATCTACAATCTTGGATACTCGTACCAGCGGGAGGCGTCAACCTAGTCAGCAATTAGGCACTTGAAAGGTGTGGATGTCTATCGGTCAGTGGATATCCCAAAAATGTTGGTTTTCAGCTCACCCGCACAGTGGTAATTCCTGAGACCCTTTATTTGCAGAGTAAACTTTACAATTCCAGTGTCTGCTTGACACAACTACTCAATGCATTCAGGTGCGCCTCCCATTAAAGCACCCTCTTTTATCTTGCATCCACCCAAAAGGAAATCACAATCAGAATATGTAAAAAGCAGAAGTGATACGATAGCCATGAAACTGTCCCTTCTGCACACCACGCTACACACGTGCTGCGGTCTAGTCCTCGTCGTCGTCGTCGTCAGCTGGATTTCAATTAGGATGAAACATTTCCAAATAGTTTGCGTCAATGAAATATGGGCCATAAGCACTCGTCTTACCACACGAGGACACATGCTGGATTCGTAGGTTGTAAAAATACTACACATGCTAAATCTGTCAATGACCTAAGACGAAGTTGAAAATGGGAGTGAAAATCTCAGGGATCACTATGAGAAAAAAAAAAACAGTACACATCGAAGAGTCGCCAAGGGAATAGGACAAGGAATAACTACTACAAATAAAACATATAAGATCTACTCGAAAGTACCCCTTCCCCCCCCTTTAATTATAGCAAGCAATTATGGGCTCGAGGTGAAGGTAGGACAGAAAAAACGATTTCACAACGGAAAGTAAGTCCGAGTCGCCAAAAAATACCTAATTTCGGAGGTTAAAAGCAAAAAAGAGATAAAAAAGAAAATTTGAACCTACTAATGGGTTAAATGCAAGCTCGGAGACGGGAAAAAGGAAGCTACGCTAAAAGTGCCTGCCTAAACCAAACGGCAGAAATTAAATGCCTGGTTTTTCCTGTATATTCTCAAAGGGGTAAAGTTTCAGACGAACGAAAAAAAATTTGCAGTGATCAAATGAAACAATGCAAGAAGGCGGTCTGGCAGAAACATTGCAAAACTTACAATTTCATAAATGAAGTCAACCTACTTAACTTTACACGCAATGGTTGAATTTGAGACACAAACACCCTAACGTTCTACCACGAGTCTGTAAACAGATTGTTGTCTACTCTTGGCAAGTGAACAAAAGGCAAAAGAGTCTTCGCCTTGCTAAACAATCGCCTTTTAACTACTTTTCAATAGCATTAGGTTTTACGAGGAAATTGCGGGAATGAATGGAATTAGCAAAAAGACGGTGCCAACCGAATAACAGGAATAACGAATTGATGGCTTTCAATCGTCATCCCTAAAATTACCTGAAGAAGACACTACTTAACAAAAATCGTGCAAAGCGCTAAGCGTGGGTAAATAGGAAATGTATAAAAAATACAGAAAACAGCACATTTGAATTGTTAATCAGTCTAACAATAATAAGAGAGATTCCCATGCTAAAAGAAAGGAGTAACTTCATGCCTACCAACAAAAACCAAGAATGATGGCACAGTGGAAAGAAGCAATGACGCAAGGTCAATTATAAAAACGCTACGCGTCAGGCACTTGACGATGTCTCATGCCTATTGTGATGGGCACAATTCGACGCAATGATCCCTGAATGAGTCCTGCAATCCTGTGGATAGACACTGACCGGTTAATAATAATGCAACCCCTAAGAGAGATGTAGATTGACAATAGTGATACCCGGTTATGGATCCCGTGTCCATGCGGATTAGTTTGCATCGGCGTTGAGGCACGCAACTCCATTGCATGTGTTTGATAATTTTTAATACAACCAGCCAACACCGTCTTGCGCAATCCCCTACTTTAAGACCAAGTCTTGTGCAACAGATAATATACTTACTCGTTGGAGTAGCCATTCCCCCCGCTTTGCAGGAAAATGGATTCAGGGGCACACGAAAAGCCATCGGCACAGCTCTGCACTGACACAGCTTACTTCGCTTCGACGCCCATGGGTGCCTAGTGCGGCCTAGCTAACATTTCAGCATTAATGCATCTCATCTTCGGCAGCATCTACATTCTTGCAGCCACAGTACTTGGCACCTGCCCACCTCCCTTTTATTCGGCTAATTGAGTAATTTACCAACGTAAAATTGATGTTTTCACCTCCCCCAGTAGCTTTACATTCGCTTGACCAAGGTGCATTCTAACATCTTAGCTTTCCATTGTCCACTACTTTAATCCATTCTATGAACACTATGGACAGTTCCGTCTCCGTCAGTCTCATATGCCTACCGCATGCAGCCCAACTTGACCGCCACACGTTTTGCAGGTCGAGAAAGGGCCGAGCGAACAGGTGGATAGTCGAAAAAATCAACAGATAGGTGGGTATGTGGGTGGATCAGCAGATGAAGAGATTGCGGTAAACGGGATGGCGTAAAAAGTCATTGGACAGCCGACACTAGCTTTGGCGCCTCACCTAGACCCTACCTTTACATCTCTACCAAATGACCGAACAAGTGAATAAAAAGGAACAGCGACGCAAAAAAAATAATAAAATAATTCGCAAAGTAATCGTCTCAAAACAATACACATGACAGGTGTGATGGAAGAAAAGGATACCATGATCAGAAGGAAAGGTGGGGACAAGACGCAACTTGCGACGACTGTCCCATCCAGGTTCTCATCACTGCCATACATATACCACAGGAAAGGCGGCGTACCGCAAAAAAAAGCGCTCGTGCGACAGGCACAAAGCCAACGAATGTCGCAAAACTAGGGTGCAAACTAGACCACACCGGACCTTTGTCCATGTCTGCGTCGCATTATCGTAAAGTTCTGGAATACAGGGTTGAAGGCCCGTGTGCACCACTTGCCCCTATAACTTGGGCATGTCAATGCCGGTGACACCCTTCTTCCCCCTTCCCTTCCCCCCAAAAAAACTACCCAGTACACCCACAGCTCCAGTGCATCGGACAGGCATGACAGCACTCAGTCAACCAACTGTATGTACAATAGACCTGCCATATGTGCGCGTGTTCTTAAAACAATGGAACAAGCACCGTAAGTAAACAAGACAGCTGACACGGCACGGCAAAGCATCCCATTCCTTTCCACTGTGAGCAACTTCCACCCTAAGCAGTCTTAGCAGCAATAATGCAATCAGGATGAAGCAATGCACCCGAAAAAAATGCGTCGTGAGGGCGTCAGAGAGGGGTTAATTTTAGCACCTCCGACAGTCAAATGTTCTGATGCACATGAGGCGGCACGACCACTCATATCAGGCAGGACTGTATGAACGTTCTAACGCCACACCTCACACCCCTGAATTAAGTAGATCGCTTCACCTTCGCCTGTCAATCTACCCAAACCTCTGCCAACCAAATAATCCCATTAACAGATAAGTGAAAAGAGCGTGAGTAACCAAAAAGACGAAGCCTAAAGCTTGCCGATCCACATTTGCCTGTGTCTTGGGGGACGCCCACCAACTATTGGTCGTGAAAGATACCGATCTGGCTAACTTAAGGTAGACGCCAAACCTCCAATTTTGCTTGTTTTTCGCGACCCATCAGCCAAATACCAGCCTCAAGGGAAAAGCAGCTAAAGCCAAAGCCGCTTACTACCACGACTAACACAAGGGTGGCGAAGACCACACCGGACATAGTACACTGCTACAGCAGGAGTGAACAAACCGAGGCAATTATTGGGTTGTCTTCCAAGTCATTAACGTGACAATACGCTTCTAATAACTATTCCATCCATAAGTATTTCGGATGCAGGCATCTCGGGATGCTTCTTTTGGCAATGACAAATGTGCACAGTTCCGTGGCTTACATGAGGAACACTAAACAGTCAAACTCGTGTCCTATTTCCTGCCCTTCCGATTTACAAACAGCATCAGTAGAGGGACCAACGAAATTGCCTGAAATTCAGTAAAATTTGAGCGCGCATAAAAATGGGCATTAAATTACGAGATGGTCCTCCTCAACTCCATAAAGCAATAAGAAGTAAAGCAGAACATTTTACTGTTCCGACTGTGACAGAAAACACTAATTTGTTATGGAGCGAATTGCCGTATTCTACCTACCAGCATCCGGTACACTCAATATGCTGGCTACGAATTTAACGTAATGAACACCATCAATTTGTTCCAATTAAGGTTCCTAAAAAGCATATGCATATTTATTCAAACCCGCTAAACGCGCGACCTTTCACAATTAGGCTAGGGTACAACAAGATTAATGGGCGAACGTACGCCATCTACTATTCTAAGCGAAAAGTGATAACAAGATGCGCGGAATGGATAAATGCAGCTAACGGCATGACCAGATGTCAATGAGTGCAAAATTTAGAACTGTCAACAATTAAAGCATACCACTGCTGGGTTAAGGCACTCAAACAAATGATGACAACAAACAAGTGGAACAAGTAGAAAATGGGAAGGAAGAGACACAGCTACCCCTAAACCACCGTTGGATTCCCATAAAATACACAGTGACTGTGGCCGATGTAAAGGACTACACCTCGCACCAAGGCGTCACATCTCATCAAAGTGCATAAAAAGCAAATGGTATGCATAGACAGAGAAGTCACAAATATAAATAAACGTGCATTTATACGTACCTATCAATCGGCGAGTCACTTCCTCTATGCATCCATAGCCATCTCACTCGTTTACATGGCCCTTTCGCCTACCAGTCCGCAGCGCAGCAGTCACGACGCGACACTACTTGCACCCTACTTCGCAGTCCTCCAACAGCTTCAACAAAATTCCATCAGCAAACGCTGATTGCAAAAACGCCTTTCGACGGTGACACAGCCTCAAAGAAATACCTGTTCTTTGTAGACTTGAGGGAAACATAGCTGATGTGCTGCTTCTTTTGTTCAGTCGTCCCCACTTTGCGCGGTGAAATCCGATGTTTGCATCCACCTATCACCTGCGTCACCAAATACTCCATTCAAGGAACATCCTCGAATCTGCAGGAACCAGCTGAGACTTAAAGAAACAATGCCAATCACACCATCAGGCTTGGCCTTAGAACAATTGCTAAAATTTATCTTTGCAAACAAAATGCAGTTGACAATTGATATACGGCTACAAAAAATACATCCTATTATAGAAAGCCGTATTTATTCTGGAAAAGGATATCAGAACATTATGCACCACATGTGAGAATTGAATTGCTATCCTCAAGCAGACTGGTTATTTTGTTACAAACTCATTAACTTGGATGACAGAGCATCGATACAGTCTTTATGAGTAGTGAAACGGTGACCTCTGTCGACATAGTCACTACACAATGGATAGAGATGTAGCGCGCTTCCCGTTTCTCTTCTCATCTTCTGCCTCAAAATCCTTTGGACAGATGGGTCAGAGCTAACGGACTTTATTGTGAACTTGGGTTGCTCGAGTCACTATCTCCCCATTCTCCTCTGGGGAATTTCGACAAAATTTTCATCACTAGGTGTGCGATTGTCCCATTTCAACAATAAAGCATTGCACAATCCCCTCGTCTTACCGGCCCGGTCTTCGGTACTGTCCTTATCGAATGTCTTTCTTCCAGTCATTAAAGTTTAAAATTCATTTTCGCATCTGAACTGTGGTGCACCTTTGCAGAGTCACAGATGCAACATTAAGCGATTGATGACTATAAAGGAATTAACTTAGAAAAAGGATCCCGAATTATGTTAAGAGTACTAAACTCGAAGCGGCTGATCACAGTTTCCCCTTCCCATGCGATATACACAGGGCACCGGGTATGATAGCATTAAAGTAGCGCATGTAAGTGAAGCAAGGGAGAGAAAAGGGAAAACATTGTAAGAGACTAGAGAGAGAGGGCTCAGTAGCATAACTTACCCTTACTTTCTATGATATTTATCTGCTATGGCCCTCTGACGTCTCTGGAACGACGAGGTGGAAAGGTGAGAGAAAAGAGAAGAAGGAGACGACGGAATTGGAGAGTAAAGAGAGGACTGGCGTAGAGAGGGAAAAAAAGCGGATGGGAAGCACTGACAAATAGTTAAAGCAAACTTCATTGCGGAAGACGATTCAAGGCGTAGAAGAGCATGTCCAACGGTTTGTTTTGCGAATGACCTCTTCTAATCCGACGTGTGCAAATTTATTGGTAGCACGTGTCGTGTGATGTCGACTTTTGACAGCATCCCTTGCAGGTAGTTTTGTAAAAGCAGGCATCACTTGCCTTTGTTCTCTTCTGCATTAGGCGAATTATGTGCATCATTGAGAAGGATCGCCAGCGCTACTGTGCTTCGCTTCGACTGTATTGCCTTTATGGGCCTGCTTGTCCTCGGTAATTTTACTTCTGATGTTCCCTTTTTGATTGACACTTTTAAGGCATTTCCGAACAGCAAGGGCTATGAATTAAGCAAAGAAGTTAGCGACTTATCCCTGCCGGTAATTGATATTAATGAGGGTTGCAGATTTTAACATTTCGTCATGCGGGATCCAACCGTAAAAATCGTCCTTCATTGTCGTAGAGGTCTGACCACAGTCCTCTAGCTTTATAGTAGATGCTTTCTCCGGTTGCTTGGGCCTCTTCTTTGGCCCTTCTGAATTTTTGCACTCCGGGTTCACCCCAGTAGTAGTAAACTTCTGTTATAAAATCTCTACTTTTGGGTTTGTTCTACATGGCATCCGTTGTTACACGTCTGTGCCCAATTTAAGGAAAGCACCTGGTTATTTCGTTTGCACTTCCATCATTGGTGTGCCGCTCATGATGTCCATAGCGACATCGTCTACTGTATATGCTGTTCTCCTTAGTCTGCCGTTGTTAGGTCTTGGTAGTGCACCCAGTTTGAAGAACTACGCGAACGTGATTACGTGCGGCCATCGCGCGCGTAGCCGGGTGCGCACGGTTTTCGCGAGTACCGTGAGCACCAAGAAACTAAGAAAATTTTAGGAAATTTTTTTGTGAGGTGAGAACATGATTATGACCGTGTTTTGGGAGACATGCAGCAAACCCCCGAGAAGTGAAAGGCGGAATAAGGGGCATAAATATATTAAAGCATTGTCAAGTGTGCTTTGGTCAGGAGATCTTCTTAAAATACAATCAGTGTCTTTAATATCAAAATACTCCATGTTTGGCCATTTCCATGAGATGGTGGAGAAGTTGTACAAGTTTTTTCGTCTGCTATTTTGAATGTTGCGTTATAAGTTTCATTGAAATCGCACGTGGGAGCCCTCCCGCCCCACGCTCCGTCCCATTGGTCGGCGCCCCCACCGCCGCCACACGCATGCACGCGTAAGCAGACCGGATAAGGAGTAGGCAGACGAGCTCTAGGCTGGAAGAAGATGAGGATGTGGTAGAAAGTTTTGGGTAGGACTATGCAGGTACTCCTGACTCGCAGTGCATGATTAATGTCCCGAACGACATTGAACAAGACTTAAATGCGCATTACTAACGCAATGGCCTTGAAATCCAGACATATGAATAGCTGTAGCACAAAGGAACAAAGAGCTATTATCGATTGACGTCATTATGATGGTATAATGGTTTTCTAAAAAAGGGCATTGACTATCTTTTAACGAACAAGACTTAAATATGTATCAGTATTGTGATTGCCTTAAAAGCCAGACAGAAAACTAAGACTTAAGCAAAGAACTAAGAGCAATTAATTAAATAACGTCATTATGCCATCATAATGAGCTTTTGACTTTAACTATTGGTTTTTATTTGTTCAATAGTATACAGGAGTTAAAAATATAAATATGGTGTTGCGCAGTCACATACTCATACATGGCGTATTCTCCTCCAGGCACTTCGCGCAATGGACCAGCAGCTGCTGACAGTGGATTCTAGTCTAGAGACTTGTTTGACACTAGTTTGGACGGTAGTCTGGAGAAAACCCTCCGACTGGACGACTTGGCCGAGGCAGAGAAAGATCAGATATTTAATCGGTAAATAACTATAAAAAATTGCATTTTTGGGTTGGCTTTAAACTCCTAAATCTTCATTAGTATTTACTATAATTGGAATGCGCTCCAGCCATTCTTTAGCGCCGTATTTGACATCAATCTCCATATCCGTACCTCCGAGAAGGAGTTTGAAGTCGTCTTTTTTTGTCATAGTTATACGTGGCTCCTCCATAAGTGCCACAGTTTTATGCAATAAGCTATCAAACTGAAAAGCACTTTGATCACCACGTCGAGTTATTGTAGCAACCTGAAATATTGATTAAAGCACAACAATTCACCCGAAGAGGAGATATAATGAGACCAGCTAAGAGAGATTGGCCTGTGTTGGTCATACCATACAGGCAAAGCGTGTTAACTTTATCTCCCCTACAACCTAGAATGTCTATGACGTCTTGTAGAAATCTGCTGACGGATATGTCGTTGCAAAGGAGCATCTTTTCCAACCATTGACATCCACTTTCTAAGGTATTCTTTTCCTTCTTTTCGTGCTCTTCTTGATTTTCCAACTCCTGGTGGACCCCAGTAGTAGTATACCTCGGTTTTGAAGTTTCGTTCTTGTGGCGGGTGAACCACTTTTTTGAATCCGTGAATTCCGCGCCAGTATTTGATATATAGGTCATCGTATTTTTCACATATCTGTTCAAGAGTTCGGCCTTCACGGATTGCTTAGGCTAATTTTTTGAGGTCGTTCCGTTGGCCCCGTTTTGTTGGTTCTCCCATTTTCCAGGCATTTTTGTCCTGTTTTGAGCAATATTTTTCATTTTGGAAATCGTCTCCTTTAGTGATTTCAATGTGGATTCTTGGGTTATTCAGTGGGCGTTTTATAAGTTCAAATCATTTTGACTTTCTGAGATTCCTAAAATGCAACATGATCTAGTTCAAAGAGTCGGGAAGCGATAGTGCGCACAAATCTTTAATAAAAGGTTTACATGTATCCTAGGAGATGTGGAGTATTTTTTGTTGGGGCAGTTTTCCTTCCTATGGAGCTCGTTTTCCTTGTAGCCCTGCTATGGATAGTTTATACTTCCATCTTGGAATAGCTGCTGTTGATTTATGTACCCCGTTATTAACTTTGGAATCGTTGTAAAAGTCTGGTGTTATTATATGACACCAATTTTATTATTATAAATTTTACAAAAAGCAAAGGGGAGCTGCACATATTTCGTCAGTCTGTGTTAACGAGCCTTTAAATGGAAATCATTCGTTGCATGTGTTCTATTTTGGTCATGCGTCTCCTCAGATGTCGTGTTTAATACAAAAGCACAGGCATTTCGTCATAAGGTATCCACCCATGGAAATCGTCAATGACGACGTCTTCTTCATCATCGCTGAGATCCCACCATTTTAAGACCGCGCCAGGGTATTTTGTTTGCACTTCCATTCACGATGTGCCGCTCATTATTTCCTCGGCGACATCGTCTGCAGTATAAGTGTATCCTCCTCGTCGCCGTTTCGGTTCAGGGATGGCACCCAGCTCGAAATAGTGCCCCTCTTTTCTGCAGTATTCTCTGCTCTGCTTGTCTGTTCCACATGCATTCTCGAGATGTATTCCGTTGCCAAATGCTTCTTTAATTCGTCGGATCCTCCATGGATTCTTAAGATGTACGAATCCTTGAAGGTGTTTCCTTCCTGTCGATGGGCAGGTTTCTTCTCCCACAATCGCGTAAATGAAATTTTCACGTAGTTGTCCGATCTTTTCTTCGTAATTCTCTTCGAAGTTGAACAGTGTGAAGGCGAATCGTCTATACGTCTCTTTGACCCTATAGGTTTAATTAACATTAATGAAATTAATGTTACCGGTAGCTGTAATTACAAAATTCCAATCAGTCTCAGTGAAATGGTAGATATCCCTCCAATTGTTAAACTGTGGTAATTTGTTAGCGTCAAAGTATAAACGTCCACTGTCACCTTTGATTAAGTTGTCGAGGAGGTTTTTCTTGAGTAGTTTAGCTCCTGTTACGAGACCCTCCTCACGGTTGTTTTTGTGTAGAGTCTTAATTAGTTGTGTAAATGCAGCAAAGGCAGCAACCCTCAAAGGCAAGGCACCGAGACTCAAATGAGCCATTATCAAATTTATTGTAACTCGTTATTTAAATACATTTCACACAAATTGTGCCACGAATGAAAACAAATAATGGGTTTGTAATCGTTTGTGACGTTATCAACGTCTTGCCCGTAGAAGTTGGCCCTCGCAATACCAATGCATTAATGCGAGGATAGACCATTCTGATAATATCATCGACCTCTTTAATAAAATCAGCAAAACATTTATCATTATCTTTAAAAATAGCATATAGGTATCTGGCTCCGCTTCTGCTGGAACTTAAGACCCAATATCCAATTGTAACCCGTATTTATACCCATTTTAAGTCGTAGTCTGTTTAATAAAATTTATTCCATGTATTCAATTACAGTACATCTACGAATTAGGGCTTCGGGGACTACATGGGGGTGGTGGTATAGTGTTTCAATGGGGCCGTTTGAAGTTATCCAGATTCTTTTGGAGTTAGATACTTCGTAGCCGCCTTTGATAGGTACTCTATAGGGATACCTATCCATAATTTTGAGCAATTCGTCATACGGGATCTACCCGTAGAAATCATCAATAATGACGTTGGGTTGTTGCTCATATCCGTCCCACCATTTACTCCTTGGCTTGTAGTATATGGGTTCTTTAGTAGATTCAGCTTCCGATGCTGCTCTTCGTGATTTTCCCACACCTGAAGCACCGTAGTAGTAATAAACCTCTGTTTTAAACTTTCTTTCAGGAGGCGGCGCAATCGCATTTTTGTACTCTCGCAGACCTCTCCACTATCAGATGTAGGTATCATCGATAATAATGTTGGGTTGTTGATTGTATCCATCCCACCATTTTCCTCGAGGTTTGTAGTAAATGGGTTCTCCCGTAGCCTCGGCTTCCTGTTTTGCTCGGCGTGATTTGCCCACACATGAAGCACCATAGTAGTAATATACTTCTGCTTTGGTCAGGAGATCTTTTTAAAATACAGTGTCTTTAATATCGAAATACTCCATGTTTGGCCATTTCCATGAGATGGTGGAGAAGTTGTACAAGTTTTTTCGTCTGCTATTTTGAATGTTGCGTTATAAGTTTCATTGAAATCGCACGTGGGAGCCCTCCCGCCCCACGCTCCGTCCCATTGGTCGGCGCCCCCACCGCCGCCACACGCATGCACGCGTAAGCAGACCGGATAAGGAGTAGGCAGACGAGCTCTAGGCTGGAAGAAGATGAGGATGTGGTAGAAAGTTTTGGGTAGGACTATGCAGGTACTCCTGACTCGCAGTGCATGATTAATGTCCCGAACGACATTGAACAAGACTTAAATGCGCATTACTAACGCAATGGCCTTGAAATCCAGACATATGAATAGCTGTAGCACAAAGGAACAAAGAGCTATTATCGATTGACGTCATTATGATGGTATAATGGTTTTCCAAAAAAGGGCATTGACTATCTTTTAACGAATAATAAAAGCTGCAATATGAGTGTAAATATGATATACCGCGGTTCGCGTACCATTGATAGCAACTTTTTCAACGACGGCTAAGGACAATGGACGACGCCATGTTTAAAACGGATCCCAAACTGGCGATTTGTTCGACACCACCGATACCGAAAGTTTGGATGAAACCTTTAGACTGGACGACTTGGTCCATACAGCGGAAGACCAATTATTTAATCGGTAAGAATATTCATAAACAATATTCTTTCACTGCTCCATTTACCACAGAGCAATCTGATTGGCTAATACATTACTACATCCGCAACCTAAGAAGGAATATGTGGACAAGCGTCGTAATTTGGATTAAGTAGGAAAAGGCACGTTCAACTGCTTTGCAAACGCAAATGAGAAGGAAACTACCCTCAGGCGAATTGTCAGAAGTTGGGGTAATACTATCCAACTTCTGACCCATGGACAGGACCAACATAGAGCGCTTCTCATTCACGCTAAATAACTACAGCGAGAACGAGATCGAAAGAATGGGCCCAATACGCTATAATTGCAAAGGAAAAGGCCCCAACAACCGGAACCCCCCACTTGCAGGGTTATATGTAAGATTTCCGTTGCTTTTTTGCTTAATATCGCTTCTGACTCTCTGAGCTAAAATCATGTGTTGTTTTGTTTAGACATATGAATCGTCCAAAGAAGTTTAATGTGATTAAAAAGAAGATTGGAATCAATTCCATCCATATTGAAAAGTCGTTAGGTGATGATCATCAAAATCGTCGCTATTGTTCTAAAGAAGATTCCAATCCATGGGAATTTGGTCAGCCTGACTGACCAAAACTAAAGGACTACGCCAAATAATGGACGCAACACTCAATAATAGCAAAAGAAAAAGCTTTAACCACAGGAACGCCTCAATTGCAAGGACGCGATAAGGATATCTGTCCAATATTTTGAATAACTCATCATAGGGTATCCATCCATTAAAATCATCGAGAATAATGTTGGGTTGTTGATAATAGCCATCCCACCACGTTCCTCGAGGTTTGTAATAGATAAGTTCATTTGTTTTCGCTTCTTCACTTGCGCGGCGTGATGTTCCCACGCCTGGAGGCCAATGGTAATATTAGACTTCCGATTTGAAATTTCTTTTAATTGGCGGGTTAATCTTCTTTTTAAACTCATGGATACCTCTCCAATATCTAGCATACATATCAGGGTATAAATCACATATTTCTTCCATACCTTTTCCCTCTTTAATACATTTACATACAAACCCAAGGGCAAATGGTGGGACGGATGCCAGCAACAACCAAACATTATTATCGATGATTTCTACGGGTCAATCCCGTATGACGAGCTCCTCAAAGTTATGGATAGGTACCCCTACAGAGTACCTGTTAAAGGCAGCTCTGAAATATTTAACTCCAGAAGAATCTGGATAACCTCCAACAAACCCATCACAGAACTGTATCACCATCCCTATGTAAACCCCGACGCCCTTACTCGTAGATGTACTGTAATTGAATATATGGAATAAATTTTATTAAACAGAATACGGCTTAAAATGGGTATAAACACGGGTTGCAATTAGATACTAGATATTGGCTGTTATAACGTCTTCTGGCTGTTATAATGTCTTCTACAATGGCTCCAAATGGAACATTTGAGCGTGTATTATATTCCCCTTGGTTATTATGTGGTTCTCATATGGCTGTCAAATTTGGCAGCGTCTATAGCCGTTTCGATCGGTTCCACGAAATTTGTGACGTAGAACTACTGGGTATGCAGGGTGAATACAATTACTACCGCAAACTGCACAACGCTCCTATGCGCTATTATTTCCATAATTACAAAGAGGATCATGGACGATTAGATTTAGGAGTTTATCGTCTCCACCGATTTCCAATAGATAGCGAGAAAACATCATTCATCGGAGACGTACTAGACGGATGGCATCCGCCCACTTCGGATCAACCCTGGTTAGCACTTACTATGCCTGAAGTTGGTGCTCTCGCAGAAAGTACAAATAAGATTAATATATACGGATCGATAATGATGGAGACGGAACTCAAGGTTCACTTTTTTACCGATCTGCCATTCAGTTTACTTGGTGTCGAAAGGACAATGAACCTTGGGAATTCGGACAACCCGTGAAGAAAGGACAACGAAATGATTTGAAACGTTGTGCCGAGGCAATTAGAAACGGTGAAAGTATGTGCGATATAGCTAAAAGTTTTGATGATACGTATATCAGATATTGGCGAGGTTTGCGAGAAAGTTTAAAACAGAGGTACATTACTACTACGGTAATTCAGGTGTGGGAAAATCACGAAGAGCTGCATCGAAAGCAGAGGCTACCGGAGAACCGATATACTACAAACCAAGAAGTAAATGGTGGGATGGCTATGAGCAACAACCCAATGTCATTATTGATGATTTCTACGGGTGGATCCCGTATGACGAGTTGCTCAAAATTATGGATAGGTACCCCTATCGAGTACCTATCAAAGGCAGCTACGAAGTATTTAACTCCAAAAGAATCTGGATAACTTCAAACAGCCCCATTGAAACACTATACCACCACCCCCATGTAGTCCCCGAAGCCCTAATTCGTAGATGTACTGTAATTGAATACATGGAATAAATTTTATTAAGCAGAATAAGACTTAAAATGGGTATAAACACGGGTTGCAATTAGATATTCGGTCTTAAGTTCCAGTGAATCAGAGGGAAATACACACATAAGTCCCACATGAGGACTATTGGGGGTGCGTGAGAACCATATAATAATCATGGTGAATATAGTAAATGCTTGAGTGATCCATTTGGAGCCATAGTACAATTCTGTACAACAGCAGGCTTAATATTCACGCGAGCCACCTGAGTAGGACGATAACACTTAACACTGAATTCTTAATCACTGGCATCATTAACCGCAAGAGTGAGAATGCTACTTTTGCGTTTAAAAATCTATTGGACAGGACAGTGGCCATTCTAGAGGAGCCTAGAATAAATACTGCCAACGCAAATGACATTAAGCAACTCCTAGGAGGTGAGAGCTTTGAAGTCTGCGTCAAGTATAAGCCAATGCACAGAACGAAATATTGAGATAGTGAGAAACTACAAAACTATGCCAAGAAATGGTGTCAATATTGTATTATAGGGAAAGAAAAAGCTCCAACAGCAGGTACTCCTCACTCGCAAGGTTATATGTAAGTTTCCGTTGCTTTTTTGTTTAATATCGCCTCCCGACTCTCTGAGCTGATTGATTATATTAGGCATATGGATAGATGGAAAAAATTCAGAGTAATTAAGCAGAAGATTGGAATTCCAGAAATATATATTGAGAGTGCAGTTGCTGGTGATTTCGCTAACAGGAGATATTGTTCGAAGGAAGATAATTCTCCGTGGCAATTCGGAACACCAATTAAACAGGGACAGAGAACAGATTTAAAAAGGAAGTATGTCAAGATATACGGGATGGAAAAGGTTTGAATGAAATATGTGATCTATACGAAGAAACATACATAAGGTATTGGCGAGGTATCGAACAGTTTAAAAAGAAGATTAACCCACCATCTCCAAGAAATATTAAAACTGAAGTCCACTACTATTACGGCCCGCCAGGTGTTGGTAAATCTCGTCGAGCAAATGAAGAAGCAAATGCCGAAGGATTACCAGTATTTTACAAAGCTAGAGGAAAATGGTGGGATGGGTATAAACAACAACCTAATGTTCTTATCGACGATTTTTACAGATGGTTGCCATACGATGAGTTGCCCCAACAACAAATAGTCCACATCTAGGATACATGTAAACCTTTTATTAAGGATTTGTGCGCACTATCGCTTCCCGACTCTTTGAACTAGATCATGTTGCATTTTAGGAATCTCAGAAAGTCAAAATGATTTGAACTTATAAAACGCCCACTGAATAACCCAAGAATCCACATTGAAATCACTAAAGGAGACGATTTCCAAAATGAAAAATATTGCTCAAAACAGGACAAAAATGCCTGGAAAATGGGAGAACCAACAAAACGGGGCCAACGGAACGACCTCAAAAAATTAGCCTAAGCAATCCGTGAAGGCCGAACTCTTGAACAGATATGTGAAAAATACGATGACCTATATATCAAATACTGGCGCGGAATTCACGGATTCAAAAAAGTGGTTCACCCGCCACAAGAACGAAACTTCAAAACCGAGGTATACTACTACTGGGGTCCACCAGGAGTTGGAAAATCAAGAAGAGCACGAAAAGAAGGAAAAGAATACCTTAGAAAGTGGATGTCAATGGTTGGAAAAGATGCTCCTTTGCAACGACATATCCGTCAGCAGATTTCTACAAGACGTCATAGACATTCTAGGTTGTAGGGGAGATAAAGTTAACACGCTTTGCCTGTATGGTATGACCAACACAGGCCAATCTCTCTTAGCTGGTCTCATTATATCTCCTCTTCGGGTAAATTGTTGTGCTTTAATCAATATTTCAGGTTGCTACAATAACTCGACGTGGTGATCAAAGTGCTTTTCAGTTTGATAGCTTATTGCATAAAACTGTGGCACTTATGGAGGAGCCACGTATAACTATGACAAAAAAAGATGACTTTAAACTCCTTCTCGGAGGTACGGATATGGAGATTGATGTCAAATACGGCGCTAAAGAATGGCTGGAGCGCATTCCAATTATAGTAAATACTAATGAAGATTTAGGAGTTTAAAGCCAACCCAAAAATGTAATTTTTTATAGTTATTTACCGATTAAATATCTGATCTTTCTCTGCCTCGGCCAAGTCGTCCAGTCGGAGGGTTTTCTCCAGACTACCGTCCAAACTAGTGTCAAACAAGTCTCTAGACTAGAATCCACTGTCAGCAGCTGCTGGTCCATTGCGCGAAGTGCCTGGAGGAGAATACGCCATGTATGAGTATGTGACTGCGCAACACCATATTTATATTTTTAACTCCTGTATACTATTGAACAAATAAAAACCAATAGTTAAAGTCAAAAGCTCATTATGATGGCATAATGACGTTATTTAATTAATTGCTCTTAGTTCTTTGCTTAAGTCTTAGTTTTCTGTCTGGCTTTTAAGGCAATCACAATACTGATACATATTTAAGTCTTGTTCGTTAAAAGATAGTCAATGCCCTTTTTTAGAAAACCATTATACCATCATAATGACGTCAATCGATAATAGCTCTTTGTTCCTTTGTGCTACAGCTATTCATATGTCTGGATTTCAAGGCCATTGCGTTAGTAATGCGCATTTAAGTCTTGTTCAATGTCGTTCGGGACATTAATCATGCACTGCGAGTCAGGAGTACCTGCATAGTCCTACCCAAAACTTTCTACCACATCCTCATCTTCTTCCAGCCTAGAGCTCGTCTGCCTACTCCTTATCCGGTCTGCTTACGCGTGCATGCGTGTGGCGGCGGTGGGGGCGCCGACCAATAGGACGGAGCGTGGGGCGGGAGGGCTCCCACGTGCGATTTCAATGAAACTTATAACGCAACATTCAAAATAGCAGACGAAAAAACTTGTACAACTTCTCCACCATCTCATGGAAACGGCCAAACATGGAGTATCTCGATATTAAAGACACTGATTGTATTTTAAGAAGATCTCCTGACCAAAGCACACTTGACAATGCTTTAATATATTTATGCCCCTTATTCCGCCTTTCACTTCTCGGGGGTTTGCTGCATGTCTCCCAAAACACGGTCATAATCATGTTCTCACCTCACAAAAAAATTTCCTAAAATTTTCTTAGTTTCTTGGTGCTCACGGTACTCGCGAAAACCGTGCGCACCCGGCTACGCGCGCGATGGCCGCACGTAATCACGTTCGCGTAGTTCTTCAAACTGGGTGCACTACCAAGACCTAACAACGACAGACTAAGGAGAACAGCATATACAGTAGACGATGTCGCTATGGACATCATGAGCGGCACACCAATGATGGAAGTGCAAACGAAATAACCAGGTGCTTTCCTTAAATTGGGCACAGACGTGTAACAACGGATGCCATGTAGAACAAACCCAAAAGTAGAGATTTTATAACAGAAGTTTACTACTACTGGGGTGAACCCGGAGTGCAGAAATTCAGAAGGGCCAAAGAAGAGGCCCAAGCAACCGGAGAAAGCATCTGCTATAAAGCTAGAGGACCATGGTCAGACCTCTACGACAATGAAGGACGATTTTTACGGTTGGATCCCGCATGACGAAATGTTAAAATCTGCAACCCTCATTAATATCAATTACCGGCAAAAGGCATTTACAAAATATTTAACTCCAAACGCACCTGGATAATGGCAAATAAACCGCTAGAAGAACAATACAAATTCACAGATTTAGACCCAGAAGCTCTCCGCCGCAGAATGACGCGCATCGAACACATGCACGAACGAGTTTTAGATTTAATGCGCCGTTGACGAGGAATAACTCCCGTTAGACGGGTCCGATATGTTGCTTTCTCTTGCAAAATAAACGTATATCATTCCTGTTCTGGCATTTCGCTGTGAGTACTAGATTGCACAATGGATTTAAATAGTATTCAGAGCTTCCCTCCACAGCTATTGGATGTTAGAAACGTAATATTTACATCATATGATTTATGTGTATCATCTAACTCTCATTGGTTATTACTAACCAATGAGGATAGCCACAACTTCCAATTGGCTAAATAGAAACAGCTTGTTCATATTTCACTCATGGGAACAAAGCACGTCCATTTTACACTAGCCACAGATCTGCGCTTCATATAAGGAGCGATTTGCAGAGCATTGTTGATATTGATACAACCCTGCCTGTGGAATCGTCAACCGACGGCGAAACCGGTTCGATAATGCAAACACCGCCTACCCAGAAGAAAGCAGCAGGAAACAGCACCAGTGCAAACTTATATGCAAACGGTTGAATGGGTGCGATTTCAGAACGCGATTACAAAAGAATGCCTCTCTTATTTTGACCGTGTTCATTTCTATCCGGAATTAATCTTTGTTATGTAAAATTAACTTCCAACAACTGACGAAATTCTACTTCGGAGCCAACAACAACTGGAGCATTATCGTGGAATTTCAAAAATCTTCTAACCCGTGAACAGAAGCAAATGGTTGCCAATATGGCATACGAAAGTATTGGTAAACCGCATTCTATAACTGTGAAAACGTGCAATAATGATTTGTGCATGTGCGAATTGAAATGGTTCTATAGTTCTTCAAGTGAAATCGCACAGCCCTTGGAAAATTAGAGTCTCATGGGACCCTTAAGAATTTCGTTTCTCGTATTTGAAGGAAGTACAACCAATATAGCAGATACCTGTATGGCTACTTTCTAGATGGCAGAGGAAAAAACTGCACCACCTTCTCCACCCTGCAATAAAAGCAACCCGACATGAACTATTTTGATATTAAAGACAGGCGCATTAAACATTTGCGATTCCATGCAGCTGTTTTTAATATTCATTACAATAAAATTGGTGCCATAAAATAATACCAAACTAATGCAGCAACATCATAGTTGATGGATGGGGTAAAGGAATCCAGGGCAGCTATTCCTAAATGAAGGTACAATGTATACATAATAGAAGAACATGGAAATCTAACTCCATGGCCAGCATCATTCCAATTCAATGCAGTTTCAGTATGAGCTCTATCAATTCCCATAGAAGGTTTCCTAATTGCGTTAAATGGAACGCCGCGCAAATGAAAGGGCCTTAACTGCGAGTTAACCTTTACGCCGGACATTTTCAAAACCGATTAATATTAGTATTGTCATAAATAACAGGAAATTTAAATTTCGCAGCCGCCAACATTCCAGGGGTAACATTATCTATATCATCAGACGAATTGCACTTAGCCTTAATCCGACATGTAGCGAGGATCACACGGCAATAACAATAACATCCTCTCAAATTCAAATAACGCGGCTTATCGTTTGACCTCCACCAAACATAGGAATGTAGTTCCATAAGGCTAGGCTGCGTCGACCACGTTACCACATCCATAAATGTCATTGAACGCAGTGTCTGATACATAGGTATATACCTCCTATGATAACGCGACCTATATGCTCGCCTGCGAAACCTTCGGTGCCTCATTCATCTTCCACGTTTTGCAAGGCGGCTATCACGGCAAGCTTAACTAAGCTTATGCAGGAGGCTATAGATTCTAGGTCTGCGTCTTGAGCTGAGGGAGGCAAGAAACTTTTAACCAAGCAAATGGAGGAGGCTATTGCCACAGGTAGTTCCAAATTGAAATCTATCGACTGGAATAAAGTACAACGTCACTCATATTCGTACTCGCAGTGGCACATTCCAATATCTGATATATATGCTATTCAACAGGATATTGCAGAAAAAATTTAGTGCAAGAAAATCATATGAAACATAAAATGGAGTTACCATCAATAAAGACTTTGAAAAGAGGCGGTGATGTTTTGAATGCTGCATTCGATGCGACTTGGAAAAGGGATATGAGAAGGCCAAAAGAAGTGCTCCGAAAGCTTACTGCTGACAAAGCAGTAGAGATGAATGCCCTTATGGGCATGATTTGGTACGAAACGGCCAAAGAGTATATCCATTTCCGAAATGAAGAATTACTGCAACAAGAAAAACTTCGAAATTACCTGGAACATATGCAGGTCTTGAAACATAAATGCAAAAACCCAAAGGAGAAACAAACGCTATAGAGCGGAACGCAATGGTTGGGGAAAATGCTTCCCTGTAACAATATATCGGTTACGCGGTTCTTGCACGACACCATAGATATCATGGAGTGCCGACGTGACAAAGCAGATGCGCTGTGTCTGTACGGCATGACTAATACGGGAAAGACCCAGTCGGCTGGTGTAATTACAACACCACTCAGAGTAAGTATCTATTTATTTCCAATGGCATTACAGATTGAAACAATCACGCGCAGGGGAGATCAAAGTGCCTTTCAATTCGACCATCTTTTACATAAAGCAGTGACACGCGTTACGATGACCACCAAAGACGATTTCAAATTACTACTGAGTAGCACCGACATTGAAGTTGATGCCAAATATGGTGTCAAAGAGTGGCTTGAGAGAATATCGAAAATAGTCACAACTAATGAGGATCTAAGGGCACGACTGGCAAGCGCCGATAGAGAAGCATTACGGACCAGAATCATGCAATACAATTTCACTTATCAAATATCGTCTTATCTTGTTAAAGGTAGCATAGAAGAACCCTCAATTCATTTATGTACTTGTCATTTATTAGAAATATTTAAAAGTTTGGATTTGTTTAAATAAATAGGCCGTATTAGTTGAAATACTACTACTCTTTTTCATTCCAAAAATGGGCGACAATGATAAAGCCGAACCCGTACCAGAAGACGGTCTTAGCACGGGAAACGAGGGATGTAAAAGCCGTAATAGGAATGGAAAATAAAACTACAGCAATGTCTACGCCTTCGATTTTATTTGGGAAATTATTACGCTTGGCAATACAGGCCACGCTGCAACTTCTCAATACAATACCAGGTTCGTTTGAAGAAAATGCACAAGAAAATCGTTTCGCTGCTTTTGTACCAAGTACCACTTTTTGGAACCATTTGTTCAAAACATAATTTTAAAGCAACTAAAATTATGTTTAACCGCAAATGGAATTCCTCCTATCCTTTTATTTCATTTGGAAAAGCATGAATGAAGATAAGTCGACTTTTACCTTCTACAACACAGGCAGCAGGAGGGCTAATTTCTGTCGATGAAGTCCAAATAGATAATTCACATTATATGCCAGTTGGAATTAGTAGAGACGGTTTCCCGGAAGGATCACGTCCTACAACTGGACTTGACGCTCTTAAGACAATGCAATGCTGTGGTGGCTATGAAGGTAATGGATATGCCAATTGCCAAGACCGTGGGACGGAGAGGAGAATATCATCACGAAATTAACATTCCAAATCCACCAATTCGATACTTCTATAAAACACCTACATTTGATACAGATTCATTTCATAGCTTACCTCGAGATTTCGGATCAGTATCATGCATGGGAGATAAAAGCGGAGCCTTTCAATTACCAGGACCAGATAATCAAATGGTTATTCTCCAAATGCCTTTCCAAAAAAGCTTTGCAACAAATGCTGCACTTGTATTTCTCTACGGAAATGTAATCGTGGAAACAGAAATCGAAGTATTTCCCCATCCTGTGGCCGAGCATGTATTTACTGCAAAACACAAGGACTATGTAACCAATAACAGTATTCCATTAAAAACTTACGAGAACACCATTGGTGGAAAAGCCTATGAAACTGTATAATTCGATGCTTTCATTAAATATAATTTATTGCTATGCTTTCTGTTTTTGAAGACGGACGCCTGGAATTGGTATACGAGGAAGTGAATGGGATCTGCACATGATGGTCATGGATGACGTATATACAAGATGATTTCTTTCTTAACTGTTGTCACTTTACAATTGTTGCTGCGTAGTAGTGAACTCCGGAAGAACTAACTTCTGGAATTCTTCTCTGGGGAAACGCAGCACTTGGAAGATTATGTTGCGTAGCCAGGCTAAAAGAATTCTAAGCAAAATTACAATTTTACCTAGAAGGTGTCTCAAGTTCCTATCCTTGGGCCACGTCTGCCAATCAGATGGTGCTTTCCAATTCCTCTGTGCTGATGTTACGGGACAAGTCTTCAAAATCGGATTCGCATTCAGTAGAGCTTGCTCCATCGCTAAACAAGTCTTCCTGTGAGTGTGCCATGCATGAAGAAGTATTCCAGCTGTAGATCTATTTATACTTTTTATTTGCACCGAGTTTATTGGTTAAAATTTAACCAATGAAATAGTGATAGACAATATTAAGATGCTTTGTTCAGTAAAAATGATTGATGGTCTATGTTGCTTTGTATTTTGGTACCTGGAGCTAATAACCCGTCTGCTTTTCAAGGCCATTGCTCAAATAATGCATGTTCAAGGTCGCATGCAGACATTAATTATCGGGATCCCCCTTTTGTCACTAGTCATTGCAGCTATTCAGCTTCCACCGCGAAGCTCTTTCCCACCTCCTACTCCCTCTTCCAGTTCGGAGGAGACTTGCACAAAGTGAAGGGAACCATGCGAGTGTAGGCAGGATAAGGAATAGTGCGACTCACCTGCTTTTGAGGTGGGCGGTGATGAAGTCCAACGTGGACGTGTAGAATTCGGTCAGCGATTGGCCATATAAAACGGTGATGCGAGAAGGAGTTTCTGACGCTTCCTGGTCACTGCCTCGATCAACTGGCTGAGATCGATGGTCTTTATGGCGTGAACTCTTGCTGCCATGGTCTGTAGTCGGAGTCCGGCTTTAAATCTAACGGTCACCCAACTCTTCACCTTGTTAGTTGGACAGTCTCTGAATGCCCGTTCGGCTTAAAATTTGCAAGCGCTCAGCGTACTTTGCACCGTTTTTGCCTGGCTTTTGACCGCAATGAAGGAAATCCCTAGCCATCGACTCCTTTCGCTGGTCGATCAAAGAGTTGAGCCAGTATCCCACAGAACTGGTCAAGGTAGCAGTCAGGTGAGGCTCCGGCATTGATTGCTGCTGAGAAAAGCTCTTGCAGAAGAGCGTGAAGGATCAGTGGGATTCTCTGCTGCTGTGGGTACAATGGATGTTGAATCTCAGGGAATTAATCCAATCTTCAAAATCCATTCCTTCTTTGAAATGGGAAGGCCCGCCAACGCTGTCACTAGTGTAGAGGGTTCCTCCTCCTCCTCCCTATTACCACCCTTGTCATTAGAAGTTCGAACACGCTTCGACGTCTTTATTGCGGGTACGAGAGAGGGCACAGAGAGATCTTGTAGGGGAGTAAAGGACGGGGATAATACGTGCTTCTGGGAGCCACCACGCCGCTCCGCAACCGGGATCAACCTGTCGTTCCGTCTCTAGCCCACAAAGCACATTTAAAAAACATAATTATTGCACTAGACATAAAAACGCATTAAAATAACATTGTAAGAGTCATAAACTAATAATATGTGCAATTTAATTAACAATGAAGCCTATTACAACGTACCTTGTTGATGATTTAGTGTAGCTTTGATTTATTTAAGTAGTTTTAATGACTTTTTTAAAGGAACTCAAATAGGTCTTTCGACTCGAGCAGGTGACTGGCACAGCATCCGCAACGCCATCAGACTTTTAACGATCTTCAAAAGGAAAATCAGAAAAGGAAAATGTTAAGTCATAAATGTTACCTGTGACAGATAGAGGATACTGCGGACGGTTCTTCCGCCTTTGATATGGGGAGACAGGCTGCTCCTAGACAATTAATTATGAACAGACGGAAAATATGGGGCAACTAGTCCGAAGTGTACAAGCCAAACGCGATTTCAAGCTAATATGAGGTATGTTAAAAATCCAAAAATATAGAAGTATTTATGCGTGTGTGAATCTGAACAAGGATTACATCTAAAACACTATCGTGAAAAGATTTCGCACATAACGACGCAATAACAAAGCCCTTAGATAGGGTTAGTGGTCAACCGAGAGGCCTAGTAACGCACTGGTAAGCACTGAGCAGGGTACTAAAATATTGCAGAGGGCAAATGACGTTATAGTGGACCCCTATTGAACAGGCTTCCACTCTTCCTTTCAATATCTAACAGGGACAACGGGTGTAAGAAATAGAAGAAAGTCTGAACAACATTCTGCCTTGGTTGTGCAATACTTAAATTAATTTCGTAAATTAGAATGGCTAGGTATCCCAACACGTAATATGGTTGAATTTCTAGTTCCGATTTTACCTCAATTCGTCACATGAGTGGTGACATTTAATAACTATTTGTGTTTGAAGAGAGCTAGGATTGAAGCCTCGTGTGGCTTAAATTGCGTGCATGCCTATACTTGAGGTTGTTGTGGCACTTGTGTGCATTTAGAAGGCTGAGGTTAGACCATGCTGCTTGTGAAGCACGGAGTCTTTAACTGTTGGCACATCTGATGAGGGGTGTTGAAAACTGCTACCAAACCAGATGACTGTAAACTACATCATAAGATGAGAAGGAGGAGGCATGCCCTCATTCAGCAGAAATCGGTATCCGCGTGGTTTCTCTGGTAGCCAACGACGACGCATTAGACAGCACCTGGTCTTCGGAAGTGAAAGTGGAGCTTAGACGTCCATTTGGGTAAAGACCTGTGGGAAGGTGGATGGAGGTGATGTGCCTGATAAGTTGCCATTGACGGTACAGAGCTTGCTAATTGAGAAACGTTGTTTGTGGAAGAATTTGCGAAATTCCTTTGAAGTTACTCCTGTAAGCGTAGCGCGGTATGCAGTTTGTGGTATTCCCTTCCTTCTTCTTCACAATGCATGCGGTAGTGTTACCTTCTCACTGCACTGCGCCAGCACGCAACCCTTCCCTTTCCGCCTTGCTGAAGAAGCATTGCTTCTTATTGCGGCTTATTTGGTCCTCCCCTACTTCCAAGATGAATAGGCTGATAATGTATGCATGCATGCATGCCCATTCAAACTACCATCGGCACAATCCCCGCTACAGGAAGGTGAGACTTTAAGTTCCGAACAGCGTGTGGTTCAAACAACCCAGTTCTAACAGTAGTAACTAGTGATTTACAGGTCTCAGTGGTGTTTCGCTAAAAAGGGTTGCAGGAGGAGGAGGAGGAGGGGGCGCTTACTGTCGCGACTCTACTATCCCATGCGATGTCTACCTGCTGACAGTCTCTTCTGCCAAAATGTTGTAGAGGTGGAATGTTATTGCTACTGAAGTGGTGTTCAGTAGGTGTGTCACGTCGAGGTGGATATTTGATGGGACTTTGGCCAGCGTAAAGGAGATGCAAACAGATAGAGACCGCAGAAGGAGAACGAGGAGGAGAGAAAGGAGTAAAGAGGCATCCATCTACATCCATTTTGTTAATAAAAGCACTCTGTCACATAATCAACAAGATGATGGTGTTGTTTCATAGGAAGACGTAACAGAATCGCGGTCATTGACAAGTCGTGAGCATGTCCCTAGAAGTAATCAGGAGGAATGAGAGACAGAAAGCACCCTTCTGCTTACTGCTGCCATACGAAAATTCCCATTTTAACAACTAATCGTGGGCGATGCAGAGACAGAAGCTGGTAAGGGGGGGGAATCTACCTGTCCGCCGATGAAATCGCTGCGCACTGACACACCCACCCACGGAAAGATCCTTACCAGCAGTGCGACCGTTTGCACTAGTCAATCAAACTAAGTAATAATGCACTTATTTCAAAGCCTTGTCGATTTCTTGTAGCTGATGAGTCGAATCTGACCCAACTTAACAAAATGGACGTTACTATCGCGCATGAACATGTCACACGCTTCTACGATACTTACCTTAGTCTATTTTTTTAGCAATAGCAACTGAAGACCTTAGGAGGTGAGGCAAATCCACTCAGAGGAAGTGTTGAAGTCATGGAAGTAGCCTAGCCATTAATAATGATGTCGTTTTTCTGAGTCTCTTGCCTCTCCCTCACTCGACAAGTTGTATGGACAGCAAATCGTTTTGCAACAGCAGTCCATGAATAAATTATTAAAGCTCATGGTCCGTGCCGTAATAATATTGAATTGCAACATGCATTCAAACGAAACAGGCACAGTAAGGAAGTAACTGAGAGCATTCGTAAATTAAAAGTACACGCGTTGCTAATTTTAAATAAAGATTTGCCTCCCTAAAGGGGATGCAGTATGGTCTAGAGTTTAGCATATATTATGATGTGCATGTGTGTTAACTGCTGTTGATGGAGACATCATGTTGCTCCCTCTTATGTCTCGTCCTGTTGCGCGTTTCCTATTTGCAAATTACTACTTTTAAATTCATAAGAAACGTGTGATTTTAATGTAACCAAAATTGCATTCGTCCAACATATCATTTCGCAGATACAGATCCGTGTAAAGAGGTGCCTAGTGTGCAATAGAGCATTGTCAGACAATGATTAATGTAGGATATACCTGTAGCGGAGCAGGCAGGATCCAGTTTTAGGTTTGAAGAAGAGTTGATGTTCGAGAGGAATGGGCAAAAGCGCTGTTGCCGAATTTGGAATAAAACAGAAATATGACGAGGTAAGAAAAAAATATTGCTAAATATAGATACACAAGCATGGTAAGCGATAAATTTTATTCAAATAAGGCTCGTAAAATTTAATAATTTGGTCCTGTATGTTAGTTGTAATACGCCACGTATCGTTGGAGACCAAAAATAAATACATATTTTATTTATAATTGTTAAGACAGGTACCAACTGCCGATTGCATATTTTGTTAAGTAGAACATTCCTTTAAATTTACTAAATCGCTCATTGCTTTGAAGGTCATCAGCGGCAACTGCTTTCCACCTCGTTGCTGCACTACCATGTCATCATTTTGGCAGAAGTTGGCCGTTTCTTTTTTAAGACTTATCACACTCTCTGATAAATCCTTGGTAAAACAGATTTATGAGTCTGCAGGACATAAAACCTTACCAGAATGCATCGCGCCTGACTGGAGCCTGACTTGCTGATCATGAGTCCTTTACCAAGTCGTTCAAAATCAGGATTCTGCCCTCGGCACTACTCCACACAGCTCAGACAGGAATAAATTGCATTTTATGATTTTTCACCATGTTTTTGAAGCATAAACTAAAAATGGTCATTTAGTAGGCATTTGAACTTCACAGATTAGTCCTAAGTTTTTAATTATTAATGCGCAATAAATTTGCTGCACACGAACCGCTATAGTTCGCACACCGGTAAACTACGTATGAAATATAAGTCACTTTAACATGCTTAACAGCTCTAGGGCCATAGTTAGAAGCCCTTAAGGTAAGGCGAGAAAAGGAGTTGATTGCGAAAGAGCTACTCGCCGCGTTACACCACCATTGGAAGGCTCAGAATGGTATTAGATTTTGACTGGCTGCCGAGATCAATGTGCGCGTGAGGCATCACATCAGTAAAATATTGGCAACGTAACATGAGCGCGCTACGCTCTAAGTGCTTATAACTTTGGTCATAAAGTAATTTTAATATGGCCTCGGCTGTCAAACTGCTACGATGCAAAAACGAACGTCTCCCTAGAAACGTGGGCATTTTTTGCCATTCAGCTGCACTGAATGTGCATTAAGTGACGGACCAGGGGGAGCTGATATTACACTTCATTACATTTTGTTCATTCCAATCTGTGCTTAATTAAGGTTAGGCATCAACTGTTGGTTTACTTGCCTTCAAGTGAAGTGCAGTTTAATCGTAGGACGTTTGATGCTTAGGAGTGAACGCAATGTAGTGCGAATAATTCGTTAGGAAAACTGGGATAGCATAAGTTCATAGTTGCGATGTGTTTTCTTGGTTTTCCATTTACAATTATTTGAAACTTGCACTCCGCCGTTTCTTCCATCGCCGTGTTGTGCAATGAAAATTCGGACCTGGCGGAGAGTTAAGCAGCCTATTTTTGCGAAGAAAGTCAAAATACCACAAGCATATAGAGATGCGCCACATTGTGCCTATTTACATCAGAAATTAGTCAAAATTTTGTTATAGCAATCTGAGCCATTTAGTAGTTACTTGAGGCAGTTATCCTATCAAATTGCAGAAAGTAAGGTTTGGCCGATGATGAGAGCGCCTAGATTGACACAGATAGTTGATGATGCACCCGTTTAACCAGAATAAATCAAAATTTATTGTTATATGTGGTTTATTATGTAAATACTTCTAACAGGGGTTTAAAGCAATACGTTTCCTCACCCTTTTAATCCAAAATCGGCCAGAATGGATTAATATTATGAGTTGGTGGTAGGTCCTCCTCTGCAAACGCTTGTAGCAGTTCTCATTTTACAGTTCACAGTGTAGGTGTGGTCAAAGCGTAATGAGCATGTTTCGGCAACGAACTTGAGAATCGCAAGGATGCAGAGCTTCGTTTTTTTTACCCACTACACTACAGGTCTAGAGGTGCACTGCATTCTCCCGGTTTTGATCAAGCTATACTCAGAATTGGGATCCAGCAGCTTACTTCCTATCGGAAAATCCCGTAGCATTTCTCGTCATAAAATCTGGCAATGTAAGTGTAACTAAAATGTAAATTGTTTACATTCGTAAGGAGAGCTGAGAGAGTATAGTAACAAAAGAAATTAGAAAAATAAGGAAAGGTTAGAGCACTCAGACGTGTGAGAACATAAGACAAAGAATGTAAAATCGGTTGGGCTAAATCGGACAATGCATTATTTCGAAAGGAATATATTGCTTTACGAAGTAGGAACAAGTTTCATGTTTCTTAAACATTTGTCTTTCCTTTTTATTAGTAGCATTATGCAGATAATTTGCCCTTTTAACAACTGCTCTTGCTTCCTCTTCCTTCTTATCCACGATCCATCCGTGTGCGTGCGTAATGTCAATATATTACATCTGGTATCTTGCATAAATCACGTAAAAAGAAACAATTGCGATTGGCCTCGTCTAGTGTTTTATTTAAAAAAAGATCGGGTTTTGTCACTGAGCTAATTCGTTTGTATTTTACTCAGTCACATGGCTAGATGAGTGGGCAAGTGAATCAGTGTGGGAAAGGACGGGAGGAAGCAAGACAGAAATTAAGAACGCTGCTCCACACCCACGATGTCCCACCTCTCCACTTCAGTCTGTCTGTCATTTGTCTCTTTCAGCTGAAGACTCCTGTTGCTTCACTCCCACCGAAGAAGCGCATGGACCACTACTGCATTCGTGGTTCAAAATAGCCATTCGTCTAGGCATTGAATTAGACTACGCATCAGAAAAGCTCCTTCGTCAACTCAATAGCAATCCTTAGAGGCGAATCGCCGATTCCATAACTCATTTTTCTACCCTACACTTCGCTCACTGATCTGTACTTACTCATCATGTCCCGGCCGTGCCCTAAATGCTTAAACAAACAGCAGCATCAGGAGACCTGTCCATGTAAAACAGCTTGCCTAATATTCATGTCCCACTGCGAAAGCACTGTTATTTGGTCTACGCTTGATTGGATCTGACTAATCTGGACTGGAACAGAATAGACAGGATTAGCAACCTAGGCCAGATTATGACAGGCTTGAATAAGGCTCCTTATATGTTACCATTCAAGTCAACACCAATACTAATTTAGCCATCTTGCCTACACCTCCTTTCTAATGCCACACTCCAACACATATCGCATCTTGAACTGTGTCACACTTTGTGGTCCTTGCATGCAACTCCTTCGAAAAAGAGAAGTGAGTACTCCCTACATTTCAGCTTCGTACCATTTATGCACTTCAGTGCCACGAAAGTCTCGCTCCTTTGCCTCCTTTAAGCCTCTGTCACCTTTTCCTCCTATTACATCGTCTGCTAGCACCCTCTTTGTAGATTCCAATTCATCTCCCTGCTAGTCTCAATCTCGAGCGCGTGTCGATCCTCGTTATTCAAAATGTAAAAAATAAAAAGGAGGCAATTTGATGGGTCCGTTACTATTGGCATATCCACAGATTATGAAAAGATGCTTTGATAATTTAATGAAGATTTGAATGAGGAATTCACTTTTAGAGCAGAATTTATAATTCAAAATTTTTTATATTTTGCATACAGTTAAGAACATTGTCTTCCTACCATCCTCTGTTCTTCCTCCCTTGTCTCCCTCACCCTCCGTACGTCGCCTGTTCCAGTGGTATTGATATGTAAATGGAAGTGCGCCAGGTGCGACTAATGAGTTTACCCAAACACAATAAAATGCAACCAAAGCATAAGCTGGAAGTCTATGTCGCCTTGCTTGAAACAACTCAAGCATTCCTGCTCTGATCATCTCGATTCACACCTTCCGCCAGATTCGGACCGAGTCACTAACTAGTCGGTGTTCATTCTGGCGCACGTCCATTCCCACAGCACAACTTGCTTCAAATGCATGCACTTAATTGACTCAAAAGAAAATGCCTTACTTCTCGATCAACCACTGTCCAATTATTAAGGAACTGGCATAATTCGATTGCGTATGGCATTAGAGATAGCTTAGTGCACTGAGACCCCCAGGGCTTTTCCTGATCTCGTTGTCACCAGGACTACGGGAGGAGAACGGAGGGGCGAAATGGGTCGGCCTTAACATCGGTTATCGCGCACTCTAAAGTACCATCGGCCTTGTATTCTTATCGTCCGATGTGTGTTAGATTCTATGCCAATTATGTGGGTTTGTTTTATTTTCGTTATGGGTTATTTTTGATCGCAGCCAATCCTCTCACTCTTTGAGGTCATGTGACACATGGAGGGGCACGCGTTGCGCTCTGCGTCCACCACGTGATGCAGACACATCTTCCTTTTGTAGGTACGTCATCATGCATATCAGCATCAAGCCTGACACCGGATCAACCGGTCAGGTGGGTCAGCACATGCAATGTTGTCAGTTTTGCGTACCATTTTTCACTGGGCCAGAGGTGTTGTATTTGTTGCTGTGATTCGCATGACACTGACCGCTGTGCCATGAAGTTGGAGGTGTCCGATTCTGCGTGTTACAGGATGGCAGTGCCGTTGACAGACCAGATTTCGACCGTCGATTTTGTAGGGGCCTTAGAATGGGTAGTTTGATGACTGGCTGTGAACATCATCATCGATGCTCAGACCTCTAATTTCGTGATAAATGTTTGCTCAGAGCTATAGACGACATTTCAAGCTTGAGTAGTGAATGCTGCTATGTTGACATGAAATCAAGTCGTACGACGATTAATTGTCTTTTCGTCATGGGTCAGACTCACTTCTAACGATTCAGCGTGATGTGATCTCATCAAGAGAAGTTAGTTCGATAAGGTTAAGGCCGTCGAATCTTATTGGTGTGACCCATAAAAAGAGATTTTATTGGCCCCTATAATTTATAAATACGATAGGTAATTTAGTGAAAAGAACGACATAGAACTGTGTGGTTAAGACTTCATCATGTCCAATGTTAGAGTGAGAAGCTTATGGACCTCCTCAATCCTGAACAACCCCAACATCTGGCAATGCTGCAAGCCAACGGTATTGTATATCAAATTGTTTTATTAGTATGTGCCTCATTTTACATGCGATTGCGCCCCAAGATTTTATACTTCTATCATCATTGACCGTCTATCAGTCTTCATGAATTGTGGTTGGACTCATTTGTTGTCCCTTGCAGCTGCCATTTTCTGCAGCCGCATTAGTATACCTGATGTGATCACTGTAAAAAAGGCTCCCCACCGTTCCTTCTCCTTCGTTTCTTTTTTTATTCGCACATCGGTCCGAATTGACAGTAAAGAACTTTTCTACGATGCTTCTCAACAGTGACATTGCTATTTTTTTATTATCATGAAGCCGTCCAACGACCACGCATCCACACCCAGTCGAGCCAGCCCGCAGTGTTGGTGTCAACCAGGATCCAGTCGCGTACTCAAAATAACACACGCGATGTGAATAATCCATTGACTTAAATAAATGTGGAGGTAACGTTTAGTTACATGCAGTTGGTTTGTCTTCTCGGGTGCACCTAATGCGGAACGCCCAGTTGTACTAGAGGGAGGGATAAACTCGTGTTTGCGAAAACTCACCTTATCGGCTTCGTCACTGACCGCACAACATCGAGTGGAACAAAAAACTCCTTCTGCATTAAACGAGGCGTAAGAGACGGTCTCCGCTCAACCTAAACATCTAACATTTTTAAGATCCAATCCCTTTCTTATGTGATCCCTACAGAACAAAGACGAAGACAAGCAAAAGAAGCTAAATTCTTAGCTACCAAAACGGCTGACAAATCATATGGCTACTTTAAATGATTCGGATTGGTTAGAGGTACTGTCTGCATTTCCTGCACGCAGTACTTAATCGCATCGCACTCCAAAGCCTGCACTACAACAGGCATCCTGCATCGACACACCTTTATCCTCAAAGTGAGGTGGATGTTCAGGTCAACTTCAATCGACCACTACGTCGTCGATCTTCCCATCGCCGAACCCACTCTCATTTGACACCTCATGCAAGTTACATCAGCAGCTGCTACAACCATAGGAGCAGCATCCGTTGCTACCACCATGCACGTGTCAACAACTCCCGGCAAACCTCCACTCATTTCCAAATTACTCTCTTATCCAGCAAATTGCTGCCACGGCATCTATGCCTGATTTAGGAAACTTCTCTGCGCCGCCAACGGCGGAACAATCTCAGGTACGCCAGACATTATCTGAGACACAAAGTCAAGGCGGCCGCATGGTTCTCTCTAACCCGTACCAAATTGGCGAGATGATGGAATGCTTCAGCAAGAAAACTACCTCAATACGCATGAACGCAAAGAACTGGCGCGTTGCATCAACTTGACGGAGACTCAGGTTGGTAGAGCATCAAGGCGTTAAATTAAATGTTTACTGGACAGCTGCTGGTGTGCAGTGCTTGACTGTCTACGACTGAGCAATTAAACTTTGTCATAATTTTGACTTATCTGTTGGGTTAAAATATGCATTCGGAATCAGCGCTACATAACAAAGAAGGTCGGTGAGAAAACGTTTGGCAATGAGACGCCTGCAACACAGCTTGGTGCTGGACCAGATATAAAGCAGGATAGTGAAGAGGATGATATGGAGAAATTGGTAAAACTGATAAAGCGGGTCATTGGCTTCCTTCATGAAGAGTCTGCGGACTGACCCTTGCTGACTTTCATTTTGTGGCTGTGATATTAGTGTTTTGCTCTTCCAACTGCTTCGTGGTCTTCATAGCATGTACTGATGCTCAAAAATTAATGGATAAACTGATGTCTTTTAAAGATATTCTTGTGAAGAGCTGTGCGTAGAGTTGGAAGTGGCCAGAATAAATTGTTTTCGAGTTGAGAGTCCACGCGGTTCGACGTATCACGTGCATAAGCGGTGACAACGCTTGGCCTATCTAAGCGGTCTGAGGTAATGTCTACCAGAGTTAGGCCCATATTTCATGTCACTTTCAAGGCTTGATCAGTAACTTTCAACCCACACCTCAAATGTGCTAAATCACCTTTTTAAATTTTGACACGATTCTCTTTGCCGACACGCAGCCAAATGCTGTTTCGATTGACCTCTCCTACCCATGACATCCATGAATTTTTGCCAGCAAAACTGAGTCCTAGCAAACGAAGCTGATTGAGACAGAGAGAGGAAGACCGAGAAAAGTAATGAGGTTCTGATGGGACAACAAGCACCACAGTCCTTCTTTAGTTCGTGTTTGTCTTTTCGGAAGGGTAAAACGAACCCGGACACAGAGTATAGGACATCTTTTAAATGTCCCCACTGACCATGCAGAAGCTAGGGCATGATTTGCCTTCCATTTGAGTCGATGGGATCCATAGAATCGTGAATTACAACGTTTTAACTTTGGTGTCAACACTAATAATCTACGAGGTAAGTGCTTTTAGGGTAAAGGATCTGAGATCACATTGAGCTGTAACTGGAGTACAGAAGTAGTCCTAATGAATCATTATTATGCAGCACTTTTGGTACTATCGGTTGAGTTAATCAAGACCGCATTGAACAGATATTCGATGGCCTCCTCTAATGAATTGCCCTCTCTTGAGTAGAGCATGTCTGGCGGTCTAGCGAGAAGTGAAGGGCACACGTCCATTTCCTTCCCCATCACTGTCATCAAGCTGGACGAAACTCAAGCCCTGGTAAAATGATTACGGGAGAACATCAACGTGTCATTTTCCGAGATCGCTCTGCACCATGTTTTGCAAGTAAGACTCCCATTAATTCGAGTAATTCAATGGCTAAGGTATAAGTAGATGATGTGAAAGTGTCCACAAACTCAGAACGCTTTCTCTCCCAGTTCTTCTTAATGAGTTCCACTATCTGCGGCTAATTTTTTGACGCTCTCATGTGTCGTACTCCTCACCAAACCCTCCCAATCGGACGATAGAACTTGCAGGTAGACTATGAGTGTAGTAGTGGTCACTGTGAGGTAAAGGTCAATTTAACACCATGGTGGGGGATACTATCCAATCCAATCTTCAACACTCTCCACCCATTGACCACTCATTCCATATGCACGTACCCAATACCAGAATTAATTGCACCCATCAAGGAAAAAAGGTGAATGTAACAGGAAATGACAGGAGATTCCAGTTATGAATTCATTGACTACAACCAAGTGCTTATACTTTGCGATGACATCGATGGTATTGTTTTATTGGCTGCATGGTTGACCTGACCGATCATGTAGATGCAGGACTGGTGAAACCAATGACAAACGACTAACTAACTGATGGTTGCGTAAAGTTGGTTATGAAAATAGAAGCTATTGGTAGTCTAATAAAGAACATACTGGGATGATACAAAGGCAACTCATTCATCAAGAGACTTATTTTACCTCCATGCCGCGTACACAGCATTGCTTAACTTCTGGATTAGCTTCCTCCAGGCGCAATGCTTAAGATCGCTTTTAGCGCCAAAACCAAAGCAACCTCCGCTAATGGATCACAAAATGTTGGCGGTCACGCCAGCCTACATTTCAAGCACGGTATAGTTGTAGTCTAGCTTACCAACAATCAACGGGTCGATCGCTACTTCAACGTTGCCCAAGGACAGTCGTTATGAGTTAGACACCTCTCGCTTCATATACAATGATAGTTGCTGGTGTTAGGAAGAAAGTAAAAATTAGTCTACTAATCTGCACCAAACACTTGATGGCAGGCTTCTGCTTTATAAAGATAATAAATTTTGCAGCTTAAAAGCTGCAACGAAACAAGTTTCCTTACGAGCACATACCTTCTATCTGCCCAGTAAAAATGCGTTTTAACTTCCGAGACCTAGTCAATTTTGGCATTCCCTGTCCCTGCAGATATCAGGGTATTACCCAGTTAAGGAAACAAAATAAAAGCTCGTGCCTTTGGTAACCCTAGGCAAGCTCAGCAATGCTCCACGAATGAAATAATAATGACTGCACAACCTAGATTTTTCCTATAATGAGTCCAAACTGTAAATGCTGAGTCGATTTTCCGTCTTAGGATACTACTCTCTTCAAAACATGGAATTGAACAGCAGCTGTTGCAAAATGCAAGATGTAGCAATAATAAAATTATACGAAGGCGTTCCTGTACAAAATACACTAAAAAGAGCTTTTAAATTAATGTTATATGAAGAAGAGAGAGCAGAAGAGAGAAAAGGAGAAGCAGTGAGACAAAGAATGGATTTAAGCCCTGTGAGGAATCGGTAGAGGCGAAAGGAATTTCAGGTAGTGATAAATGTGATGAGAAGGAATACAAATTTAGGGAGTTAATGAGATAATGTGAGAAAGTTTTCAAGCGGGCGCAAAGACTAATGAGAGAGAAGAGACGCCTTCCCGTAAGCCATACTGAGAGGTTGACCACAAATGCAACAACATGGTTACAGATTTGTACTAGAGTGAAACACGATGTGCTATACGCTGTGTGGGTGCAAACTTAATGGACCACCGCATCTGACCACTCACTCATTCTTGACATGGATCTAAGTCCTGGTTGACAGATACTTTCATCATATTCAAAGCTTCGTTCCGATTTCTACAGTCCCGCATTTAAGGGTAAGGTCCATTTCTAGGTTAATAAGCAACACACGATCCGGGTGAGAAAGGCCGTATATTTTATGGTTTAGATGTTTGTATGAGTTGTCAAACTCGTCATCCTTGTGTTAACAGTCTCATTTTAAGCCTAAGTCCGCCACGTCGGGGGACGCCCGACTCTCTGTGTCCATGCTAAGCTTTTTTGGTGTCATCAGATGGCCTTACGGAATACGTGACAAAATCTTCACGACTGGATCAGCTTACGCTGAAGAGATGTCTGATGTCTTCAGTTTTGCTGTTGCTATCACCAACAACATCATGGAAGCAGGTAGAGCTTGCACAACTTTGTTCCTCCTCGAAGAATACTGGACCAGTAGTTTACTCGCGCCTTAGCTGTTCAGTGCCGATCACATACAAATGTTGGAGCTTAATGACTGCGTAATGAATCTCTCAGTCCTAAACAAGCGATCCACTTCCAAAATAAACTGTTTGAAGTGTTGCATGGTAGGAAATACATGGACATGGGTTTGCAATTGCTATTTGTAACTATTATTCTGGATGTCGAGAAAATAGCGAACTTGGGTAGACGGTGGATATCTACCAGTGCAGCAGGCGCAAAATCATCAGAGACATTTACAGAACTTCTAAAATCTTGAAAAAGCTCCACATTTAGTGGCTATAACCTAGAGCTAAGGCTGGCTTTGCAGCATAGCCCATTTTGATTTTGTCCATAAAGCTTTAGCTGCTTAGCAATTTAATGTTGGTACCAAGCCATGACTTCGGGCGTAAACTATTTTGCCTCCTGCTGAGTTAGCACTCATTGTTTCGTTGTTTTGTTGCAAGCGATGAGGATTATGGTGGGAGTGTAGAATATGGACTTCCTTATTAGTCGAACACTAGATGGATGGAACAGACATAAGAAGTACATCCAAAGTTGCAACGCAGGTGCATTCTTGTGCTGAAGTGATGAAATAATGGTCAAAAGAGAAAGTGTATGCATCGTGCTGCGAATATTCTAGGTATTGTTACCCTTATGGACACAGCAGCCACCTCATCATGGCCTGTGCACATTGTAATTTGACCAAACCTCATTAAATTAGTGTTTCGCATAATATGCAACTGGTAGAGGGTGTCTTTGAATGCAGGCTCATTCAAATGGCCATCCATAATTGGGTGCCTAGTTTTAGGATTGTTTGCACCGATGGTCTCCTTCCTCTATAATAAAGGGTGGTGTGTAGCCGATGTCACCAAGTTATCATCCTATTCACCTCTTTTGTAGCGATATTACACAGCATTCTGCAAAAGTTTTGTTTCAGCTTACAAGCGCAGCAAGACTTGAGACGCTGTCTGATTGAAACTGCTGGGCATCCAGTAGTCTTTCCAAACAACGCTCGTAGCAATGGTAAGGTAGCCTTGTCCAAGTAGTCAAATTAATCAGACTACAATGACAACAAAAGGGACCAGTCTACAGCAAAAAATAGTCATCAAATGAACTACCACCTGATCGGCTAATAGTATTAACGACGGCATGCAATTTACACGTCATGGACAAATCTTGTTGGCATTACAATGATGATTGCCTGCCAATAGGTTGATTGAAGGGTGCTGCGATGAGGGGTTAAGATGTGCAACAAGTTCTAGAACATCGTGCGCATTCAACGATTTCACTACTTAATGTCGAGAAAGCATTCCTTATAATGCGACGGCACATATTGGAAACAAGCTTTTTAGTCACCTCGACACATGCGTGCTTGATTTTTCGGATGCTCGAATAGGTATGCCAGAAGAGACAATCCTTTATAGTCTCCAGCGTGAGCAATCAAGATTAAGAGCTAATGGCCTATCACTTCCAGCAAATGAGATCAACCTTGAATGATATAAAGATCTTACCAAGGAGGTGCCGTGTTATTTTGATGCATATGTGTGCATTCCAACAGCAGGTGATGATGATATCTGCTGCGCTTCAAAACCTGCTATTAGACCAAATGCTGGTGGTTCATGCAGACAACATATAAAGAGGGTTCCGGTCCTGGGCTGTCCGGTCCTTTTGGAAGTAATTCAACGATTTGCTGCCAACGGTGTGAATTTTGATTCTCGCGATTGTTACCTAGGCTTCCACGTGTTAAGCTTTCGCAGCGCAAAACTACTTGGAAGCAAGTCGTGCATGCATAACGTTATAGAACATGGTTCGCAAATGCAACTTTGCACTTTTCTCCTTGTTTCAGCACTACTACTGCCTGCGTGGCAATAGCGAGGCTGTCGTAAGCTGATAATTCCCTTGCTGCAAGCATTTTTCAATTAAGGCGATATTATTGCGATGATAATTCATCGCACAGGATTGCCTATTCATACTCTTAAAACACCTAGTCAACAGCCACGAATGCCGTCATGATGTGACATTGAGCCAGCCTATAGAAGTGCTGATTGGAATTAGTTAGTAGAACCTCCGTATTATTTGCTTTTCAGGGCAGAGTGTTGGAGGACATGTGCACAGAATGAAAGGCCCACTTTGTCCGGTGGGCACTTTATACAATCGCACTTCCCCTTAACCTCCACTCGTTTGAGAATCACCCCACCTTAACTGCTCTTTTCAGTGGTAGAGCTATTTTAAGGACCGACCTCTTAATGGCGCAGACGCAGGAAGCACATGCTTTCATTTCTTTCCAGAGTGTATCATTTGATAAATCATACGCCTCTGGTAGAAATTGATCTTTGCTCGACAATACTTTTTCGCATTAACGTAACATTCGTGAATTGGCAGTCTAATGAACGCTTCACAAAAAGTTGCTCTAATTTTCCTTTTAACAGGCCCATAAATAGGCGAAAGGCGTTTAAACTATTAATAGCTTAGAGAGGAAACCATGTTTGCAACTCACTCTGATTCTACGAAAATGTCAAAAGGTAAGCCAAATCGAATGCCTTCAGACCACGCCTCAGAATGACAACGGACCACATTTTGCAAGGTTGATCCACGAAATCGGTGGGCCTGCATTCAGTTTCTGAGGAACTCTTTTCGCATTCATACGTAGGGAACAAGTTCCCATGTAATCAATCCAAGCTAAGCCAACGCTTGCAAGACCACCGCGTTTCAAGCACAACAGCTTAGGTTGTTTGACAATATTGATGGTTGCCTCTAAGTTTACTAAGGAAAATGTGCATTTCTGGCGAATAGGGCAAACCGCACTCGAAGGTGGTAAAGTTATAAAGATTCAATTTACAAAATGCCCAAAAATGTCCAAAGCGGGAACAGAATTAAACCTTAACGCTGTTGGAATCATGAGAAATCAATTGATATGCTTTTGGCTACCGTTAGGTGTGGTCCTGCCGACTCCAACCCCGTCGATTACTCCGTAACAGTTCATTTTCTGCACACTGAAAATTTGCTAATGAAACTCACATTATGCCAGTTAATGCACGATAGTTGTTAATTCGTCAACACAGCAGTCGATGAGGAGCATTGGAAGCCACCAAAGCTCTGTAGACAGCTGGCGTTACACTTGATCCCACTTGACTCATGTATCGCCCAATTTTATGACGTTTGCAATGATCAGCAGATGATAGAGTGTAAGCGATTCTACGGTGGCGATTGCAGCAGCTTTGCAGAATGGCGAAGCATCCATGTAGTGGTCATGTAGTCATAGATATCGGGTCTGCTTCCCATGCTTTCCAAAGAATAGTACTTTGCTACTTGGTGGCAGACTCACGTAGCGTGACACACTTCGACAGATACGTAAGGCGACTGAAACGACAGTTATTCATTAAACTACCTTTAATAAATTTATTTAGCAATGTTTTACGCATTAGCTCTTCCAAATCCAACATCACGTTTTCAGTAAAATCTGACAAGGTACAAAAACTTACAGCTCTTTGTTAAGAGCCACACACAACGGTTAAAAAAGATAAGAGTTCGTTTGGTCTTTTGGAAAACGGATGGCTTTAGAAGCATTTTGAACGGAACCGGGTGAATATCATGGGTAGGGCAACTGGCAAAGGTGCCTGTCAAGCCATGCCCATCGATCAATATTCTGACAGTGGCAAGTGGAGAATGGCCGAGTTGAGAGAATTTGCTTCCTACTCGGAACCCTTTATGTGAGACATGTGTTGTTTACTTGTGAGAATTAGCTCTTGACATTTAACCGCTTTATCCAAATTTAAAAATTTGAAAGATTCTATTATGTCGGCGTTTATAAAAGTGAACGGCCTCTGCTTGGATTTGAGCCGACTAATTTTTAATCTCGGGCAATCAGTCGGCTCAAGCAATTCGGAAAAGTGTCACATGAGTATGGGGTATTCAATCATAAGCGAGTGCTAGTGGTCAGGTTGGACAGTCTTCTGTCGCCACAAAACCTAATCGTCATCAGACTTAGAGTTGTCGCTATCGCATTCATAGCATATTTTAATTCCTATCGGCCAAAATGGAGGGAAATGGTGAAGACTACAACACAGTTAAGAGAAAATGCCTGAAGAAAATTGGGAAGGGAAGGCATTCTGTGGTTTTGAACACATTCGGCATCATCAAAACATGGGAATGGTAGTGGCATGTAGCCGTTAAGTGGAGACACCAATATATCTGCTCACAAATTCCGTCCTGAAAGTGTACTAGCAGCCTCAAGCTGGTGCAAATTAATGGGCCGCAATTTAAACAATCATCGCTGTTAATTATGGCAAGTCATCGACAGTGTCACGACTGCATTGCAGCACCATTTCTAGTGCGTGCGGCTGCCTAGAAATTCCCGCTAAAAGCAATTAGGAATGCGTAAACGCATCCGAATTCGTAAGTTAAATCTCTTAGCATAGCTTCCTATATAATTTGTCCGGTCGCAAAAGTTTCAGCGCTACTTAAAACACCTCGAAGCTAAACAAAAGAGTAATGCCCGTTCCACTTTTTGCACTTTATGTTCCGGATGCGCACCCATAGCCCTTTTAACACTAGAACAGAAGAGTTTCGAAGTCTGACATACAGAACTTTGAAAGAAAGAATTGCAAAATAATCAAAGCCCTTTAACTATCGAGTGCGAAAGTTAAAAGAATGGCCTTTGATTAAACTTGCTAAAGCGTTACGCATACCCAACAAGGAAATGCCGGAGAGAAGCTTAATATAAGCTGAAGCAAAGATGTCTAATCATTTATTAAGCAGTTTCAAGTGATAAACAGGAATAATAGCATTAGTTGAGCGTTCAGAGCAAGAGAGAAGTAGAGGACAGCGTGCATACCACCGACTAGCTCCTTCATCTTCATGGCACGTGGAGGCGTCTTCACAAGTGTCGGTGTAGGCACACCCTCAGTGGTGGCTGATGTTTACCACCATTGTTGCGACCATCCCCACGGCTGGCCACACGGCGACCACCATTGCGGCTTCTTCTCCCACGACCACTCACACGGCGACCAGCAGTGCGGCTTCTGCACAGACCACAATGCCCACTTCTGTCCACATTGCGAACCCTTCTCATACTCTCCCCACGGTGCCCACTTCCACGGATACGAGCATGGCCAACCTCCCCACACCATTTCTTTGTCTCTGCTTTCCTTGATACTGGCTTGCAAGCTGAGGTGTGCCTGCTTATATACCAGTCGCCTTGTCTCTAATTATCTCGTGTGACCCTCGTGCTCACTGTACTTTTAGCCCTACACTTGCGCTTGCTGATCACCATCGATGCTCTCGTGATGTTAACTTTTCAGCTGATATTTTATGTGATGTCTAGCCTGTGGATTGCATGTGACTTATCAGCATAATATTTTTACTTAAGTGGCAAAGTTGACGAGAAATTTAGCAATGTACTGTGGACTCTTATTGCCTTGCCAATGTAGAGGCCGTAGAGCACAGACTAGCATCGAAGCGTATAGAACCACTAAACCCGTTCCGTTTATGTTTCGGTAATAATTACGTAGAAAGGATTAATTCCATTAGCCTAAAATGCTTTTTCGGCTGCAACTAACTTGTCTCACTATCATTTGTGCATAGAATGGCATTAATCCAATGTGTTCGACCATAAGTACAGCGGTTTCGGGTTTCGTTTGGCTAGATTACGCCCTCGTAGCACACATGATCTCTTAGATGCGAGTCATGCACGGAGACGTTCCTCAACTCAATACTGACCTTTTAATCGATTGAAATTTTAAAAGATTTGAGCCGCAACTGCTTAGTGCATTGGTTATTTAACATTGTTGCAACCTGCAATTACATTGCAAATAAAATTAATTGTAGAACTATCCGCTACGTATAGGGTAACATTTGCAGACTGATAAACAATCAAATTCGGATATTTACTTATTTAAGGAAACTGTAGTCCTTCCTCAACTTTAGCTCAAATCTACTGAAGTAATGCAATAGATATAATAAAATGATTATACGAACTTATGGTAGTCATGGCTGTGCTCAATGCAATTTTGTTTCGGAAACGCTGGGTTCTCAGCGCAGTAACCATCTTATCTTGCAGTAGAACTTCGCTGAGCAAACTACTTCTAATAACCCAATCATCCTTAGCATTATTATATACGTGCGTAAGGCCTCTGACAGGGATTGTGATGAAGCGCTAATTGTCTAGAGCAGAACCGTTTGACACAAGTCGATTTAGCTTTAATTGCACTTAAGACCGCACGTAGGTGTGTGCAGACTGAGGAATGCATAAATATTGGCCATTTATTTAAGCTCTGGAATCTCTTGCAGAAAACATTGTTTAACGGTCGCAGTACATTGCTAAAGTTCTCGTCAACTTTGCCACTTAAGTAAAAATATTATGCTGATAAGTCACATGCAATCCACAGGCTAGACATCACATAAAATATCAGCTGAAAAGTTAACATCACGAGAGCATCGATGGTGATCAGCAAGCGCAAGTGTAGGGCTAAAAGTACAGTGAGCACGAGGGTCACATGTGGCATATTGCAGCGGTGCGAACAAAGTGCATATGCCATGGATGGGAGTATCTTTGACCTCCCATAGCAGAAGAGCTAAGAACGATGTCCTCCTTCGGCATCTACCTTGATTCCGTGTTCTACAAGAAAGCTATTAACAAATGGAGCGACACCAGCCGTGGACCAACTGGAAAGGTATCGCTCCGGAGATTACCCCTAATGTACTTGCGTAAGGAGACCGGTCTGGTAGCGTCCTCAAAGGACGCACTGATGGCTGGCAGAACCTCTTATTTCCAAACTTGGTTCCAAAGCCGAGCGAACACCCAGGTCAAATCGAATTGCCAGGAGAGATCGTTGACGTTAGTGTTAAGCATCACCTCATTCGAGTCGAGTGTTGGCGACACGTACGGTTAGCTCGTGGGTGCTTCTTGCAGTATTGATTACGTTGTGATGACTAACGCGGAAGATCTACCATGGAGAGCGGCGTGAAACACGCTTGAAAGAGAAGAGGAACAATGTAATACTTTGTTTGATTGAAGTGCCGGTTTTGGTGAGGGCATAGAGGTGGCCACATTGCCCTAGCCAGGTGCGCTGGTCTCCGAGCCATGCCAGCAAATTTGAGTCCCCCTATCTGTGGACTATGTATATTCCGCCCTGGTTTTTTGCCTTCAAGAGAGTCTCAAGACGCAAAGTAAGTGGTAAGGTTTAAATGATGTATAATGTTTCCATAATGGCATGCAACTTCTTGAAATTGCATATCAATTTTCAGTTAGCTTATTTTGAAGACAATCTGCATTTGGTTTAACACCATCGCGTAGATCAATTTCAGCAGCATTTACTAACATAAATTTGGCTGTGCGTTTTTGTGTATTGTTATGAATTTCTAAGACTAAACGGTAATTACTCGACAGTGGTTGTTCTAGTCTGCCAGTTTCAAGGTCATCGGGCATGTTTAGTATGTCGTCCACCAATGTGTTGAGTGCGTTGCGTGTTTTGATTGCGGCGGCATTTCGGTTGGGTAAGTTCTGCTTGTTTAAGAATGAGTGAAGCTGCTTTGGTTTAAGCTTCAAGTGGAGTCACTGATGGCTAACCGGACCCTAAGGCTGACAAGAATGTACGTATCTGTGGTGGTGTATCTAATGCACCCCAAGGGATTACTAAAAAGTGCCGGATTTGAATTGTGACTTCTCTCGTGCTCTCTACTATAGCCTAGAATTTGGCGTGACCTGTGCTGTGCCTCACTGAATTCGTTGTGCATCCTTTTTCCGAAGTCCACTCACAAATGCATTGTGACAGTTGCTTTTTCAAATTGTTGCAGTAATCATGTCAGTGGAATTCGTCGTGCCCGTTGAACGCAGACATAGCTGCCGTGCCTTCTCTTCTTATCCACTGACGAACCGAATGTCATCTCCTGTAACTTCAGTAGACGCGATCGGAACAAGCCCAAGCCGGGTTCGTAAAGACTGCTGCGACTGAGGCGTCAACGTGCAGCCTACTCTATCGTCTCACAGCGTGTCAATCCGCCACCTCGATTGACATCTTTTGCAAATGCAAATGCAAGGATGTTCTTTAGATGGAATATTCGCTGACGCAGGTGATGGATGGTTAGATGTGGATCTCAGATTTTACGGCGCAAAATTGGAGTAAATGAACATAAGAAGTAGCACATTAGCAGTTTTTCTTCCGACTCGGCAAAGGTTAGGAGTTTTGTTAAGGCCGTGCCGCCTTGTTTGCATACCTTCGTACCTCAAGCTTTTGTACTTTCACTAACATTCGTCCATCAGTCATTATGAGTTAAAGCTGGATTTGTTTGTTGTCCCTTGCAGCTGTCCTTTTCTGCAGCCACAGTGGCATACCTGACGTACTTACCGTAGAAGAAGCTCTACATCGTTCCCTCACAATCATCTTTTTTTCTTATTTGCACAGTGGTCAAGGTTAAAATCCAAGAACTTTTGTACAATATTTCTCATCAGTGACATTGCTATTTTAAATCATCTCGAAGCCATCCCAATGACCACGTGTTCACACCCAGTCGAGACAGCCAGCAGGGTTGAGGTCAAACAGGACCCAATCGTACGCTTAAAATAGCACATTCTACATGAATGAGCCCTTGACTCAAAAAAGTGTGGAGATAACATCTAGTTACATGCAGATACATGCTTTCTTAGTCCAGTCATTGTTTTTACAGGTGAACTTAATTCGGAACTCCCAGTTGTGCGAAAGGGAGGGACACACTCCAAAGTCTGCTCATAGCAGATATTTTGCATCGAATTGTCTTTACCTTCAAAGCAAGCTGAAAGCTCAGACTAACCTTAATCTGCTACCATATTGCCAATCTTCCTAACGCCGAATCCGCTCCTATTTGACACCTCGTCAAAGTTGTCAGCAGATGCTACACACCACAGGTCAACGGTCGTTCTCATCGCCACGCATGTGTCAACATCTTCAGGCAAACGTCTTCTCGATTCAACATTGCTTTCTTCTCCATCAACTTGCCGCCACAATGTCTATGCCAGGTTCAGCAAACTTCTTTACAGCGTTAATCACAGAACAACGTCAAGCACGTCAGACAGTATCTGAGACACAAAGACAAGGCAAACGCAGGGTTCCAAACACTTCGTACAAAATTGGTGAGATGATTAAATGCATTAACAAGAAAAAACTGCCCCAAAATGAATGACCGCGAAGAACTGATGCGTTACATCAACTTGACGGGGACTCAGGTTGATAAGGCATTAAGGTGTTAAATGAACTTGTTCGATGAACAGCTATTAGCGTACAGTGATTAATTGTCTGCGATTTTGCCGTCTAAAATGGTCATACTTCTGGCTTTCTGTTAGACTAAGAGGTGATCCTACAATTAGCGCTACATAGCAAAGATGGTCGATGTATAAATTTTCGGCAATGAGGCACCTGTAATGCATTCAAATGTTCTTGATATAAGAGAATTGTCCCATCAACCGACTGGTGAGACACCGGCCTCAGTAAAAGCTTAGGAAATACTTAGAGCTCCCAATCATAACAATTGGAGTAGGCCTCTTTATGAGAAGGCGTGATACTTTGTCAAGGCAAAGCAGAAACTTAGGGCGTTGGTGGAGTTCCTCAAAATAGGTCTGCTGCTGAAACAGACCAAAAGCAGGATCAAATTGACTGCTGATTTAACTAACAGAAATGAAAAATGGCTCCAGCAGAATAAATGACCTGCAGACTTGATATTTGACACCAATTTAGTGGCTATTTCAAAATATGGTTCAAATCAATCATGCATGATATTAAACGACTCATTTATTCATGGTACCTCCAATAATGACCTGACGTGGGTGAGTTTCAAATGCGACAGGTCAGTGGAAAGTGAGATCTTATTCGACTGGCTCAGACAAATGCACTATTAGCAGCCATGCCAGCCTTTGAGGTCAGCCGATAGTCAGGCGAGTCAGCTCTGAGTAACTCAAAGGCCTGGAGGCTAGGAAACTTAATGCAGTTAAAGTGATTTCTAACGGTTTCCATACCTTTTTCTATGAGGTATTCTACACAAGAAGACGTGATAAGATTGCGACGATAATGACTTGTGCATTAAAAGTAATTCTGCTTGCGAAACTGCCCTGCTTTTACAATTGTGAGATAATTTGTGGTTTAGAGCACCTTCACACTATGTGCATCGTCCACTTAGACCTCAGGCCCAACAATGCGCTTATTGCTGATTTGAACACATTTTTATTACAGGCTTCGATCACTCACAGAGCTGGGACCTCCCAAAAAGACAGACCTCACCGGAGCACCCTTTACCATGGCACGAAGGCGAATGTGTGGAGCCTGGGCAATCTTGTGGCCTGTGTCATGTACGGTCATGCAGCTGCGCGCGACTAGCCGCACACATGTCGGTTGATGAAAAACCGTTTGTCAAACATGTCCACACCTCTATGCAAGTTTTTCAAAGCCTGTCTCATACTAAATCACAAGAAGCGATTTAACAATGTTAGTGTGAAGAGTCTTGAGTTCCACACAGACGTCAACTGGAAGGAAGTGGTGGATTGCAAGTTGAAATCATCCTACCATCTCTCCGATTAGAGTCCATGCAGCCACGAAGAGGTTTAACTTCGACCCCCTCAAAGGTACAGTGTTGTTATTTGAACTCTGTCTGGCACAATGTTCAAAGCGTGCCACGACACAAATCGTCACCATTGGCTCATCATGGATATCGCAGCATAAACGCCGCACTCCTCTGGATTCGAAAGCTTCGTGGCCGAGTGTCAAGAAATGGTAAACACATCTCCACTCGAGTGAATCGCATGAGTATGTGGTTCTCTCGGAGAGCATAGAGCATCGCACAACCGTTTTGCAAGCGAAAGCGCTTTGGTACCCACGTCAGTATCATAGTAGATTTGTCACCTTCCTTTAGTACATCAAACTTCCCAAGTCCATTACTTTTATCACTGCAGCGTCATTCTTGCACCTTTCGATGGATCTCAGAAGCCGGGACTAATGCTGACTAGTTTTGAGCAAACTGATCAAATCGAATCCAGCTCCCTATTAATTCATTTTATTTAAACCGGTTTTCTCGAGAGTAAGTGAAGATTGCCTGGACCAGACTAGTTGAGGTGACCGATGCTGTCGGTAATGGAACTTGCTGTGTGGTGAGTAGCGTTCACGCAAGTGCCTAGTATCTATTTCCACAGATTAGCCTTCACGATTGACGCCGGTTGACAGATTGACGATTTGTTGAATGCGGTCTCAAAGGAGAGAAGAGTGGAAAATCAATCCTGCCACAGTTTTAGCCCTTCCTTCTTTTGGCTTTATCTTCGGGACGTCCTCGAATGCAGTGCTATGCTTACTAAACGGCATATTGAATGCACACTTGGACGAGTTTGATTGTTAAATCTGCCCCCCACAAACTTAGCTGCGAACGACAGCCGTGAAAAGGCGATGAAATAATGGCCATAAATTAGTTAAAGCCATCGGATTCTGGTCCACACACACATAGGACGAATTTTTACTCACTAATTTAAGCAGACATTGATGCATGCGCAAGAGTTGCTTTGAAAGCTCCATTTCATCACCCGAGTGAGAATTTCATGTTTGGAAATAATCACCGTAACCGATGGAGTAAAGAGTGTTAAGTAACCAAAAGCAAAGTGGCTAAGTACTCTATGAGGACCTAAGATCAGCATTTGATTGAATATCAACATAGTTCATCAGAATTTCAACTGGGTCAACACTGACGGCTGATTGGGCAATCACCGTAAGGGATGCTGTAAGTCTTCCAAATCTCTAGATTTGGGGCGAGCACAGTCATCACAAACTCCATCTCCGTGACTGACACTCAAGAAGCGCGAATGCATTAGCATTAACGCAAAGTTGTTGTTGTTGTTATTTTGTCGTGTATGGCAGTAATGATAGCCTCATATACTGAGTCCCCAGCTCCCCTCCCTATCTTGTTACCAAAATTACGGAAGGAAGGGAAAGCGGGTAGAGCTTGACATCGATTGTCGCGTGGTCCGAAGCACTATTTGCTTTGTGTTCTTATCATTCGATGTATGTTAGGTTCTATGCTAATTAGGTGGATTAGAATTGAAGTGTTTTATTTTTGATCACGGATAATCCTCTCACCCTTTGAGATCATATGGCACATGGCCGAACACGCGTTGCGCTCTGTGTTTAAGTTACACAGAAACATCGATCTTTTGTAGGTGTTTTCGCATACATATCACCAACAAATCCGACGTATTTACTGATCAGGTGGGTTTGCACACACAATGTTGTCGTTTTTGCTTACCCTTTTATTGCGTTAGGGGTGCTATGTTTGTTACTGTGCCGCGAACTCAAGGTGTCCAATTCTGTGCGTTGTTGGATGCTGGAGCCGCAGACATATGCATGTGTGTATAATGCCCTACTGGTTAATGCTACAGCTATATTCTGTAAGGTGAGGGCTATTTAGGTTGATGAACATTGCAATTGGAGTTGGAGTTCTGTTGCAGCTACTCTAAACAAAGCATGCATTGCTAAGAGTTAGGAATTAGTCTAGTTGACTTAGAATATTATAAACGTAGATTGCACACACTTATGGTGCCAATGCTGCAGTGCCCAGCGTTGACATGCTCGCAAAGCTTTGGAATGTCCTGGCTATGTCAGTTAACAGTAGGTCTTTGCAGCAGGATTTTTCCGCTTTACTTACTAATCTCGAGTCCTATCAACTGTAAGGCAAGCATCTCATTGTAGAATGGTCTCATGCGACTATTCGTGAAATGCCTTATGGCGTTAATTCACATTAGCAGTGAGATATCCAAAAGAAATGTAAATGAAAGTGGGAAGGGTTATTCAAAGTTAGTGATTGCTTAAAATTTCGACAAATACTTAAGTAAACGAATACACCATTCTGATGTTGCAGCAAATACGATTTTTCGTCTCTCTCCACGCGATCACAAAAGCACACTGCTGACGTGAAGGGAAAGGTAGAGCGCACGACCGCGCTTCTCACTGGTCACTTTGCTCTCGGCACTGCGAAGCAGGTTAGTTAGACCTAAGGGCAATTCGTTAGCCACAAATTAAGCAAATGATAAGGATTAAAAGTTATGCTGCTAAATAGCTAAAGCCTGGTACAGTTTATTGCGCTTGTCAAAATTAAGCACTGCGGCCACTACTATAGGATACGACATTGCCTCGCGTGTATGGAATAAAAATGGGGACAGGTAGCTCCGTATCCTTCTAAATCAGTATTAGTGCCTTGAAGCGGTCAAAGCAAACTAAATAGCGGATATTCTTAACGAGAGAAAAGATGTTTTGACCGCCACGCAATAAAGTGTAGTTTTTCTCATCGCCGGCATGCAGTGTATTCAGGCGGTGCTCTTTTGAGTGCGAGACGACGCACATCCAAAGTGGTCTGTCAAAAGTGTATCCAATTTGACCCCCAGTAAGTCGACCGTTAAATGAGCACCAGGGTTTCTTGCGCTTATTCATCCTTTGTTTGTGCTTGCCACAACTGTTTCATGCACGCTTTCAGACTACCCGTTTCATAAGTACTACCCGTAGCTGTCAATTGATGGGTGTGATCGTTGACATGGACGTTGAATGATCAGAGGGATACATTTAAACGCCTGTGCGTTTATTTCGGCCTTGCAGAAGAACGGGTCACAGCGAAGACGTGATTCAGAGGACAATTACTGAAATGGAAGAAGTTTAACCACTTGTAAGCCATCAGTGCTCAGATTGATACTAATGGAACCATGCTAAGGTGATGAGGCGTTAATTGCAAGTTACTGATCAAGCTCATTCGTCCACGCAAAAGGGGATTTTGGGGAGTGAACTGATTTGTGAACCTTGAAAGTGACCGCTTTAATGGGTTAAGCGTTGTCATCGTTCATGTATGTGATGTCTCGATCTGCGTGGACTCTCATCCCCAAAACAAATCACTTTAGCGGATTTCAACTTCACGCATAGCTCTAAGATGAACATTTTTACAGGAGATCAGTTTATTTATTTTCGAAAAATTAAGGCGCACTTAGTGGCTACCATCAAAACATACTATGAGAACCACAAAACATTTAGAACAACAAAACACCAAAATCACAGCCATTAAATAAAAGACTGCCGAGGTCAGTCTGCAGACGCTTCACAAAGGAAGCCGATAACTCGTTTTGTCAGTTCTACGAATTTCTTGATATCTTCAACTTCACCACTTTGCTTTTGATCTGTTTTAGCACCAAGCCGATTTTCGGGTGTCATCTCTAGAGTCCACAATTGCTGCTTGTGCCTCAACAACATATCACAGCCGAATTGGTGCGGAGTGAGGAAAACCTTGCGTCTGCCTTGCCTTTGTGCCTCAGACATTGATGGCGTACCTGAGGTTGCTCTGCGGTTGACGGTGTAAAGAAGTTTGAACCAGACATAGACATGCTGGCAGCAAGCTGGTGGAGAAGAATATAATTTGGGATTGGGAGCACGCTTGCTGGAAGTTGTTGATATGCGCTTGGCGTTAGAAACGGCTGCTGCACCTGTGGTTATAGCAGCTCTTGACGTAACTTTGACGGCGTGTCAAGTAGGAGTGGGTTCGGCGTTGGGATAGGCCGGCAAATTAGTGGCAGGTTGAGGTCGTCCTGAGCTTCCACCTTGCTCTGGAGGTAAAGACAGTTTGATGCAGGATGTTTGTAGTAGTACAAGCTTTGCAAAGCTAGCCGGTAGTTGTTTAAAATATTGGAACTACTTAAGCATGTTAGTAGAAATTTTGTAAAGTGAAACCGTAAGGTAATATTGACCCTTTCCCTGAATCATCCACCACTTGATCAGTTAACTGGCAAATTTTTATTGCAGATACGATTCGTCAGCAAGCGAGTAAAATGGCGACAGATGAATCAGCAGCTGATGCAGGCGCGAACCAGCAGGATTGGTATCTTGGGGGGATTTCCTGTTTTCTAAAGTTTATTCGAGAAAGGGAAATACAGCATTACTAACGTGAGCAAACCTTATGCTAATATGCCTTCTTGCCTTACTAAATTGACTTTTTATTTGTTTGCAATCAGAGCAAGGTGAGAAGACGAGGCTCCAAACGTTGTGCAATTTAGATAAACCGATATTTAATAAGAGCTGCAAATAAAACACACGGAGTCATTTTTGGACTTGAAAGATATTTTGTATTACTAGAGGAGGCTCAACATTTAATAGAGCAACAGATGTGGTCAAATGCGCCCTCAGTTAAGAGGGCTCTAATTGCAAATTTGGGGCGAAATAGAAGCAAGGATTTGTGGAATACTTGATACATGGTCTATCAAAGCAAACTTTTTCGCAGAAGTATAGAACTCTGCAATCAATAGTAAGTCATTTCTAGGAATCATGAAGCAGAAACTGCTCGAAAAATAAAATTAATGCTTTGACAATCCATCATCAAGGCAGTTCTGTGTGGCTTCAGATGTCAGGGTATCTCATGTGCGGTGGTTTCATAATTGCATTTGAGGTTAAATAATTGGTAGCAAGAATAGTAGTAGCTCGAGGTAATTATTGCTTAATGTACAACTGAAGGTAAATTTACAATTCATCTCGATGTCAAAGACCATTTGTAGGAATGTGGAAGGTGTAGACAGTAGTTTTTTTGCTTAGGCAGAATTAAATGCACAGTATTGTGAGTGCTGGACAACAAAATTCATTCTTCGTTAGACTGTGCCTAATTTCACGTCGGTCACGCTGAGATTACTAAAGTGATTAATATGCTGAAGGCAAGGCTTAAGTAGTGCATGAGACTTTTCTGCCAAGATGCTCTATCTTGGAACTACATTCAAGCCAATGTATAGATAGTATTCCAGTGACATGAGTTCAACCAGACGGTCATGCAGTTTCATGGTAGTGTGGCCACAATTTCGTCCATCGTAAAGAGTAGGCCGAAACCTTCTTTTTGGTTCATCAACGCTATGTCACTGTTTTTCATACAACGGAATCAAAAGTCTCACCGTAAAATGATTCGTGTCCTCAAGGAACCCAAAGTGTTAACTTGCCATCAAATAGCCGATCTATTATTTTTGCCTTGAGCATATTATAAAACTTAAATAAATCAGGTGTCAAAATGACTACCGGAAGGTCACTTGCGTCGAACCAAGTCAGAAAGCAATTTATTTGGGGCTTGAAGATGCGGCAAGCACCACTCGAGCAATTGTCTAAGGTTCCTTCCATGTTCCATGTGACATAATTTGATGGGAAATATGCGGCGACTGTACGATGACATAGGCCAGCTTGGGCACGAGAAATCAACTTTTGTCGTTGTTGCCCTTCGAGTGATGACGAGCGGCCCTCGAGTCCGTAAGTGTGCTAGAACCTTCTGGCTCTCTTCATTTGTGCATAGACAGTAGAATGGCTGCATTGATTGAAACGAAATGTAAGTGTAGGTGTGAATGAGAAATTGACGTGCAGAAATTATTTCTGACAAGATCGGCAGCTGCGACTGAGTCAAAATCACAACTTGGCAGTCTGATTAGAACCGTGTTCCTTAAGCACACCTCATTTCCCCAATTTTTCCCACAGGGCACCAACACGGATTCTCCGTAGTAGATTAACAACATTAGAAGTCGTCGTTCACTTGCTTTCTTTCCACAAACAAGCGATTAAATTTACGCCTCACTTAAGGGGGCCCTCACACAAATCCGTCACAAATCCATCCCAAATATGCTTCTACATCGAACGCTCTTTTACCCTGCGAATCCGTTCTATAGTGTTTCGTCGTAATGTAAAAAATGTCCTCCACTTAATATTTTGTTAAATGACTGATTAAATCCTCAGACGATTGATGAAAAAACTTTGTTTCAACGCTCTCAACAATAAATGCCTTTTACGAAAGTCTATACTATACAGCCGAATACAAGACTGAGGTTAATTGCACTTTGTAAGCCCATATTTAAAGCGTCGTCACGTTCATTTGCATCATGTGATGGGATGCCCGAGATCAATGATGGCCCTGCCGTTATAGATCACCACGATGGATGAATGATGTCGCTGTCACTGTGAGAAATGCTACAATTCGGTTGTACTCTTTGAACACTTGCACGGGATTCTCGGGGGATCTCGCATTCCGAACTAGGAGCATCGAACTTTCTTAAAGGAGGTTTCGACTTCCTCCAGACAATTCCTGTGTATTCGGGAGTGAAAGGCCTAGTCAAAGAAAAGCGTGTATTTCGACCAGATAAGGAACTCACATACACATACAAGAAAGAAGAGCAATAGACACCACTTGGGACACAAATCGCAAGCGGGTGGCCAAAGGCTCTAGTCTGATTTAGCCTGCCTTCGTTGACATCCACAGTGTAAATGAAGGGGATGAGGACTAACATAGTTGAAGTTAATCAGTACCTCATCAATCCTCTCAGCTGTTAGTTTAGTCTGTGCCAGATCCTGGTAGTTTGGCAACACTACCACCAATCGACGCACACCATACCTGTCACGAATGTCTCAAAGATGTCCGTCTATCAGTGGCATGTGCGCATTGTAGGCAGCAGTGACCAGCCGAGGGTCAAAGGGTTCAAAATTACACCTTTTCTTAGCTTGAATATTAACTTATCCTTTATCTAGGGTGCCATGAAGACAAAAATGTTTCACTGAAGCCTGCCTATTCAGGAGGTCTGGCCTCTCGAGTCACGTTTGGCAGGCAGCATGTTGCTCAGGCATAAAGCAATGGTAACGCTTTTGGCATATGCTGATAATTTGATGATTTACACCCATTAGATAAATGCAACTAAGTGAGGAGATGCAACTCCAACCCCTCAGGCGATTAAGGAAATTCTGCTTCCTCCTCTCCCAACTAGATTACCATATTTAAGTAGAAGTAAGTTGTTTGCTGATGCAATTAACAGGACCAAAAATGTCCCCAGCACAATAAATGCAACGACTATGGTTCCAGTCACAAAAATTGCTTTGAGGCTCTCAAAGCTGAGGCGAAATTAGTGCAGCGTGAATTTCATATTTAACCTTCAACTAATGCTCATTTTGAAACGATGGTCAAACCAGCCATGCGTGATGTAAAGGACTCATCTCTATTCCTCCGATACCTTCAATGCTGACGAAAAAATGTGAATGGGTTTCGAAATCGACGAGTCAATATAAAGTGAGATCTGATTCGATCGGCTCAGGCAAAAGTACTTTTAGCTACTGCGCCAGCCCTTGAGGTCAGTCGATAGGCAGGCGGGTCAGCTTCGATTAAGTCAAAGACACGGATGCTAGGAGGTTTAATGCGGTTAGTTTATCTTCCCCAGTTCTTAAATCTTTGTCTACGGTCTACAGACGAGTTTGCGACGAAATTGGAACAAACGTGACTTGTGCATTGAAGTGTTTCTACCTGCAACACTGCTCTACCGTTCGATGTGCTCTTCAAGAGCACCGCATTATATCGAGACTCATCAGATAGAAGAGACATTCACCACTTCTAGCCGCTCTGAATGAAAGTCGTCGAATTCGATGAGCCCCGTTATTTGTGCTGCGCAAAGAAAGCGGGTCGGAACTACTGGATCTCGTCTCACATGTTCACTACCTCAGTGGAAATGGCGCGCGATTTTATAGCTGTGAGATTATTTGTGGTCTGGGGCACCTTCACGCCATGCGCATCGTCCACTTAGACGTCAAGCCTAACGACGTGCTTATTGCTGATATAGAACGCATTTTGATTACAGGCTTCGATCGCTCATTGGACATGTCTCGTGAGTCGGGACCTCCATTGGGGAACCCTTCTCAGTGGCACCCAAGATAAAGGTTGAGTTAGCATGCATAACTTACGGTCAAGCCACTGCACGGGATCGGCTGCGAGCACGTTGGTTGATGAGAGACCGCTCTCCAAACGTGCCCATACCTCTGCGCAAATTTTTAATGTCTGTCTTACATTCAATCACAAAAAGCGCTTGAACATTCATGATGGGGAGTGCCTTGAGTTTTACAAAGATATCAATTCGGAACCACCTCACTGTTCATCCGGATCGGAAGTCTCCATAGGTGAGAAAAGGTTTAACTTTGACCCCTTTGATGGTGCAGCTCTGTTATCTGGGCCTTACCCGACACAAGGCCCAAAGCGTTCCATGACCCAAATCACTACAACTGGCTCCGTCTTGATTATTAGTCTTCCGATGCGACTCGTCACGGGCGTCGCAACACAAATGCCGCACCCTCCTGGATTCGAAAGCTTCGTGGCAGAGTGGCAAAAATCGTGACAGCACCTCAACTCGAGTGATTCGTACGAGCATTTAGTTCTCTCGGAGAGCATAGAGTACAACACAGCTGTTCCACAAGCAGAAGCGCTTTGGTGTCCACGTCAATGTTGCAGTGAACTTATCACCTAACTTAGCGCACGAAACTTCTTAAGTCTAATACTTTGTGCCACCGCAGCCCCAACCCTGCGACTGTCGACTGGTTGCGGAAATCGAGATCACTGCTAAGTTCTAAGTAAACCAGTCACATGGAATCTAGCCTCCTATTAGTTTATTTTATTTAAACCAACTTTCTCGAGAGTAAGCGAAGATTGCCTTCACCAGGCCAGTTGAGCTGAGTTGTTAGACGTCATGCATGACCGAAGCTGTCAGCACTAAAGTTTCCTGTGTCCTGAGCAGCAATCACGTCAGTGCCTAGTTCTTCCTTCCACGGATTAGCCTTCATGATTGACACTGGCTGACAGATTGACAATACGTCAAATAAGGTCTCAAAGAAGAGTGAAATAAGAAGTCCACCCCTCTAAAGTTTTTAGCCTTCCTTCCTTTCTGTGGTTTCACCTTTGCAAAGCTTTCGTTTGTAGAGCTTTGCCTACTAAAACACATTTTAAAATGCCTACACAGAGAAGTAAATTATAGAATCTGCACATCACAAACTTAACTGTGAGTGATAGGGACGAAGAGGCGATAAGACAATGGCCGTATATTCTTTAAAGCCATCGGATTTTGGTCCACATACACAAATGACAAGTTATCACTCACAAATTTTATCTGACATTGGCATGCACGCAGGGACTGCTTCACATACTTCGCCTCATCATCTGAGTGAGAATTCTCATGCGTAGAAATGATCACCGTGAGGGTTGGAATAGAGACTGTTAAGCGACCAAAACCAAAGGGGTTAAATACTTTAAGGGGACTCAAGGTCAGCGTTTGATTGAGTGTCAGCCGAGTTTATCAGAGATACAATTGGGTCAACACTGAATCCTGAATAGGCAATTACCATGAGCGATGCTGTAAGCCTGCTCGCTACCTGGATTCGCAGCAAACACAGCAAACACAAACTTTCTCACAGTGATTAGGGCTCAAAAAGCGCAAACGCATAAGTATAAATACAATATTGCTGCATTTCGTCACCATCTACTTCGATTTAAATAGCCTTCTTGCGTGTCACTATAAATTGCTGCTGAAATGCGACACTTTCTGGCTGTAGGGTAGCAGAAAATTAAGATTTTTTGCAACGTCTTAGTGTCAATTCAAAACTGGATATTTCTGGTTTTCAATAGGTGTGAAGTAGGCCTATCAGCGATTGCAATGGTTTGTTGAAATAGTCTGATTCTCTTACGCTATGAGTTGGATAGATTGGTAACAAAACGCTCGCCCATAATAACTGATAGCACTACTAAACACAGCCTTGAGTAAATGCCACAATCATGTTGCATTTACCCATCCGTGCAAGTTTTGCGTCTCAACTAACCGTAAATCTGATCGGTCGGTTAATGCATCGATAATCAGAACACAACGAATGCGCAACAGATGGTCTTTCCGATTAATCGATCAACCGCCAAAACCGGTGAGGTGCTTGCCGAGAAGAGCACAGGCAACTGAGATCTAGGCCATTCACCCGCCAATCCATTTGGTGGTTATGTGGTTTCAAAACGCCTTCTCTTATCCTTTTTTACATTGCCTTTCTTTTTATTATTCAATAGCGAATCCAGTAAAATGAAGTTCGCCTCCATTTCCACGCATTCAGTTTTCAAAACTCACTTAAGGTTTTAGTGACTACCTTGATCCTTTAGAGATCAAGGAGTAAAAGTTAAGCGATTTACATTTGCTGAAGGTTACGCAGACTTCCCAAAAATGAGTTGCATGCAAGCAGTTGTAGCAGAAAGAGGTAGAGGTGCGGTAAGAGACGTTAAGTAAAGAACGTTACAAACTATTGCAGGACGCGAGCTTAACTACTCTAAAATGCACTTACTGTTGAGGCAGACAGGGACCAATCACTAGGGCAGAACGAGGGCGATTCTATCGCTGAGGTGCATTAACTAGAATGACCTCACAACTCTTTACCATGCGTTACCTTCCTACAGCCTTCAACAGCTTGCACCTGCTGGATTCCGAAGCACAACACCAACAATACAGGAAGCTGCTCAGTGGAACCTCTGTACCAAAACCGGCATACGAATTGGCATTTTAGTGCTTGGGTAGGTCTAGGGTTGCACTCCCTTACTCAAGGAATAATGAAATTTAAAAGGGTAGATTTGTTAGTCCTCAAAGTTTTGGAGGTAAAGTCAACCGAATGGCTATGTGAGCAAAGTCTGGATTTCACAGCCCTTTCCCTCAAGACTGCTCCATTCACACTTTTTTCATCGAATCATAGCAGTCTATGCGCGATGCTTTTGAGTAACTTGGTGGTAACTAATCGAAGTCATTTTCGTGACAACTACTTACTCTGGCGATCAAAAGCTGAAGTCGAGGGAGGCAACGTGCATGAACTGAATTACCCACATCGCATACCTGCGAAAAGTGCGAAACATGGAGTATCCAATTTATTAGGTAAAATGATTATTGCTTTGTGCATTTGATTATTTACACAAAAGGAAATTAAATTCGTTGTCGATCACCAAGGGAATTAGGCCGCTCCACGAAAAAAGCCAAGTAACCGAAAAGGGAAGACAGGATGCTGCAGATCCCCATCTCTGATCATTGATGAACCCAAAAGGCCATTGAGGCGCAGTTGCATTACTGTGCTCTTTTATGGTTCCTCTGTCGGACCGTCACGTGGCTTTTCCTCGCGATTGAGAGTTCTCTTACTCCTCCTCCTCCTTAGTTTGGATTATTCCTTCACGCAGGACAAGCAGGCAGGTAGTGGCGCGGCTGTGTTTGGAGGAGGGTCCCAACATCATGGAAGACTGGGTTCGGCGTGTGTGGATGCCGGGTAGGCAGGCGAGAAGGAATGGAGAGGAGGGCGGCCCAATGGTAAGTAGTTCCCTGTGGAACTGTGTTTTTTACAGGTTTAGTGAGATATTATTGTAGGCTTACAATTGCACCACTTTTGCTTCTTTTCGTTTTTTTTAGTATAAGGTAGTAGTCAGATTTTGAGGCCTTTGGCAGTGACAACAACAACAACGTCATGGTGTGAGATGAAGCCGATTTGAGGTTATATTATTAAGAGCTCTCATACGATGCATTGGTTTTTAACGACGCCCAGGTGTGTGAGCGTTGGGTGAGGTGACTCACTTCTGGAGTGTGGTTGTTAATTTGCTTCACGATTTAATGTCGTACTTGCTTCTGCCTATTTGTAACAGTTACAGCTCATGTCATATGGAAACGTTTTAACACTTACCAATTGTTTTGTCCACATCGTGTTGCCAGGTTTATAGCCATCAATCGCTTAATATTGCATCTGTGGCCCTGCAAAAGTGCACCACTGATCAGATGCGAAAATGAACTTTGAACTTTAATGACTGGAAGAAAGGCATTCAATAGGGACAGTACAAAAGAAGGGCCAGTATGACAAAGGATTCACGCAGTACATTTTTTGTTGAAATGGGATTTTGAAAGACGAAGAGGCAACCATCGCACACCTAGTGATGGAGGTTTTGAAATGAAGTCCATTAGCTCTGGCCTTTCTGTTGAAGGGCTATTGAGGCAGAAGGCAAGGAGACAAACTGGAAATGCGCTGCATCCCCATCCTTTGTGTAATAATTGTGATCATCGGTCGTGTTTAGTGCATTGTCTTCTGACATGGTGGTCACGCGCGTTTTAATTGTGGCATTTTTTGGTTGGATGAGCTCTGCTAGTTCAAGAAGATAAGAAACTGTTTCATTTTAGGCTTTATGCGAAGGCAATGATGGTCCGAACCCTAAGGGTGACAAGAATGTAGTGGTCCATCTAATATGCTTTAAGGAATTGCTGAAAAATGCCGAATTTGAAGTTTGAGTTCTGCCTTGCTCTCTACCTCAGCCTCTTGTATCCTTTTCTCGAAGTCTATTCACAAATGCAATGTGACAGCTGCATTTTCCAAATTGCTATAATAACCATATTGGTCGAGGTTATTTTGTGTTCATTGGACGCTGATTAGCTGCACTTCCCTCAAAGGAGTACTTGAGCATTTTCTTATTGGCGAAATGAGTGCCGTCTTCTGTAAATGCAGTAGATGCGATAAAAACAGGCCTAAGCCAAGGTTGTAAAGACTCTGCTGCGACTGAGGCGTCAACGTGCAGCGTACTAATCCGCCGCCCTGATTGACACTTTCTTTGAGCCTCAGTTTATTCCTGCAGATTCGAGGATGTTCCTTGGATGGCGTATTCGGTGACTCAGGTGACGGGTGGATGCAAATACCGAATTTTACCACGCAAAATGGGGACGACTGAGCAAGTGAAGCATCGCATCAGCTATGCTTCTTCCGGGTCTTCAGACGACAGGTATTTTGTTGAGGCCGCTGAAGGGCGTTTTGGCAATCAGCGTTCGCTGATTAATTTTTGCCGAAACTGTTTGAAGTCTGCTGCGAAGTAGGATGCAAGTGCTGCCGTGTCGTGACTCCTGCGCTGTGAAGTGGTGGGCGAAAAGAGCCACGTCAATGAGCGTGATGGTCGTGGATGCATGGAGGAAGGGACTCGCCGATTAATAGGTGCGTGCAAATGTACATTTGTTTATCTTCGTAAAGTCTTTATTAATGCATGCTATTTGCTGTTTATGCACTTTGATGAGGTTTGACGCCTTGGTGCGAGGTGTAGCCTTTTACATCGGCCACAGTCACCGTGTTCGCTATGGGAATCCAACGCTGGTTTAGGAGTAATTGTATCTATTCTTTCCCATTTCCTACTTGCTCCACTTGTTTGTTGTCACCAGTTGTTTGAGTGCTTTAATCCAGCATTGGTGTACTTGAATTGTTGGCAGTCCTAACTTTTGTGCTTATTGACATCTGGTCACGCCATTGGCTGAGTTTTGTCTATTTTGCTTATGTTGTTATCGCTTTCCGTTTGGGATGATAGATAGCGTATGTCCGTCCATTAATCATAGTTCTATTCCAACCTAACCGAGAAATGTTGTGTTCAACGGGTTTTAATAAATATGCATCTCCTTTCTGAAAATAATGATTGGAACAAGTTGTTTGTAATAATTACAAGGCATGTTAAATTCGTAGTTACGGGATCGAGTGCACTGGATGTTTTTCTGCCCAAGTCGGGACCGTAAAATGGGCAGTACGCACAGTTGTATCAAGCTAGTACATTCTATTTAGTCTACTTGTGGTTAGAAATCTTGCTGCTGCTTTACCTCTTCTCACTGCCTTGCGGGGTTGAGATGGACCATCTCGTAATTTAATGCCCATTTTAGGCGCACTCAGATCTTACTGAATATCAAGCGATTTCGGTGGTTCCTTCTGCTGATGTTATTTGAATCTACCTGGTTAGTGTTCCTTGCGTAAGCCACCGGGATGTGCACGTTTGTTATCGTCAAAGGAAGCATCCTGGAATGCCTGCTTTCGAAATGCTTATGAATGAAGTGTATATTGGAAAAGTATTGTCACGGAGGTGACTTGGAGGGCAACCCACTGATTGCCTCGGCTTGTTTACTCCTCCTGCTGTAGCAATACAGTAGTTTCGGTGTAGCCTTCGCCCTTTCCTTAGTCATAGTAGTAATTGGCATTGGCTTTAGCTGTCTTTCTTTGGAGCCAATAGTTGGCAGAAGTGTCGCAGAGACAGGCGAACGTGGGGGTTTGGCGTTTCCCATAGGTCAGTCAGGTTAATATTCTTGACAGCAAATAGTCAGTGGGCGTCCCCAAAGACAGGCAAATGTGCACTGGCAAGCGTTTAAGCTTCGTCGACTTCTTTATTTGCAATCTTTTTACTTATCTGTTGATTGGGTTAATTGTCTGGCAGAGGTTTGGGTAGATAGACAGGCGAAGGTGAGGAGATCTGTTCTTTTCGCTGTTTGTGGACCCTCTCTCCTAGTTACCCTTTATCAGCTTCACTTCAGGGGTGTAGGATGTGGCGTTGGAACGATTGTACAGTCCTGCCTGGTGTGATTGGTCGTGTTAGAATCGCTTCATCTTCGTCACAGCATCTGACTGTCGGAGATGCTAAAATTAACGCTTTCGTGATGCCCTAGAGCTGAGTATTTTTACGAAACATTGCTTCATTATGATTGCATTGTTGTTGCTAACAATGATGAGGTAGGATTTGCTCATAGTGGAAAGGAATGGAATGCCTCGCCATGTTCAGTTGGCTTATTTACGCACGGTACTTGTTCTATCATTTTAAGCACGCACGCGAACATTGGCTGGTCTATTACTTATAGCATCGATTGACTTTGAGTGCTGTCATGCGTGTTTGATGCAGTGGAGCTATAAGTGCACTAGGCAATGGGGGAGGGGGATGGGAATGTCACTGGCATTGACATGCCCAAGGTGTGGGGGCAAGTGTTTGGTGCACTTGACGATATGGGGCGTTTGTTGTGTTCCTTTTTTAAGGCGACGTCTGATGTTGAGCCGACAAGTCCTACGCAGATATGGACAAAGGTCGGGTGCGGTCTAGTTTGCACCCTAGTTCAGCGACATTAGTTGACTTTGTGTCTGTCGCGGGAGTGTTTTTTTATAATGCGCCGCCTTTTCCGTGGTGTGTACCGCAGTGATGGGAGCTCGGGTATGATGGTCGTCGCAAGTAGCGTATTGTCCCCGCCTTTCCCTCTACTCATGATATCTCCTTCCACCATCACACCAATTATGGGTGTTGTTTTAAGACGGTTATTTTGCGAATTACTGGAATTGTTTTATTATTTATTTGCGTCTCTGTTCCTTTTCATTCACTTGTATGGTCAGTTAGCAGAGATGTAGAGGTCGAGGCTAGGTGAGGTGGTAAAGCTAGTGTTGGCTGTCAAATGACCTTTCACGTCATTCGGTATATCTTGATCCCCCCATCTGTCGACTCACCCACATACCTGCCCATCTGTCAATTTTCTCGGCTATCGATATGTTCGCCCGGCCCTTCCTCGACCTGTAGAAGGTGTGGAGGTCAATTTGGGCAGCATGCGGTAGGCATATGAGACTGTCCGAGACGGACCTGTCCACAGTGTTCGCAGGAAGTATTCCAATAGTGGACAATGAGTAATCTTGAATGGCTAAGATGTTGGGACGCACTTTAGTCATGCGAATGCAAAGCTACTGGGGGAGGTGAAAACACCAATTTTACGTTGGTAGATTCCTCAATTTGCCGATTCAAGGTGGGGGAGGTAGGCAGGTGTCAAGTACTGTGGCTGCGAGAATGCAGGTGCTGCCGAAGATGAGATGCAGCTAGCTAGCCAACACTAGGCATCCATGGACATCGAAGTGAATTGGGTCGCGTCGGCGCAGAACTATGCCGATGGCCTTTCGCGTGCCCCTGAATGACTATTCTAACAAGTAAGCATCGCATCTGTTGCGCATGACATGGTCTCCAAGTAGGGGATCGCACAAGACGGTATTGGCTGGTTGGTTGTTCAAAAGCACCCAACGCATGCAATAGAGTTGAGTGCCTCAACGCCGATCCAGACTGATCCACATGGACACGGGATCCATAATCGGGCATCATTATTGTCAATCTGCATCTCTCTCAGGGGTTGCATTACTAACCGGTCAGTGTTCATCCACAGGGTTGCAGGACTCATTCATCACAATAGGCATGAGACATCATCGAGTGCCTGACGCGTAGTATTTTACAATTGACCTCTGCGCTATTGCTTCTTCCCACTCTGTCATCGCCTCTGTTTTTTGTTATGGGCATAAAGTTACTCCCTTTTTTCAGCATGTAAGGGTTTTTATGTCTCAAATTCAACTATTGTGTGTCAAGTTAAGTAGGTTGACTTCATTTATGAAATTGTAAGTTTTGCATTGATTCTGCTAGACCGCCTTCTTGCGTTGTTTCATTCGATCACTACGAATTTTTTTGTTCGTGTGAAATTTTACCTTTCTGGGCATATAAAAGGAAAAACCAGACATTTTATTTCTGTCATTTGTTTCTGCAAGCACTTTCAACGTAGCTTCGTTTTCCCCGTCTTCAAGCTTGCAATTAACTCGTTAGTAGGTTAGTTTTCTTTTTATCTCTTTTTAGCTTTTAACCTCTGAAATTAAGTAGTTTTTGTCGACCCAGCCTTACGTTTTGCTGTGAATTCCTTTTTGATGTGCTGCCTTTGCCTTGAGCTCTAGGTGCTTGCCATTCATAAAATGGAGGGATTAATAGGCAGATTATGCGCGCTTTATTTGTAATAGTTGTTTTTTGTCCTATTCCCCGGGCGAGTCCCCGATGTGTACTACTTTTTCACATAATGATCCCTGTGATTTTTACTCTTACTTGCAACTTCTTTCTACGAGAGAATGGTCTCCTAGGTCGTAGACAGATTTAGCATTGTAGTACTTTTCACAACCCATGCATCCGTCCCACGGTCGCCAGCGTTTGCCTTCATATAGAGCAGTAAGACCAGTGGTTGTGGTCAACATTTGATCCTGGCTAAACTCCAGCCGATGACAACCAGGCCGCAGCACAAGTGTAGCGCGACGTAGACAAGAGACAGCTCCATGCCTATCGCATCAATCCCGGTTTTTCAAACAGTTGGCCTTTGATGTGCTTTTAGTCTGGCGCGACGGAAGAGGGAATGCTTTAATAGCAGGCATTGAGTAGTTATGAGGTGGATTTAGTGGTTGGATGGAGGTAGAGGGACGTTTTGGTGTAGTTGAGCTGAATGGGCTGTGTGTACTACTCAGAGGCTGATCCTGAAATGCATGACAGGTTAGTCATAAAGGTAATTCCTCTTTCCCTCTATCCTCTACCCTACATTGCCCTTGAAATTAGAGGACAATTTTGGGCTTAATTTGCCGGAACCACTAGCCTGAATACATTCGTCTCCTGCATAATCTTACATCAAGCCGGGCTAAGTGTCAAGCCGATACTAGGAGTTATCAAGTTTAAATAACAAATAAAGGGTCTTAGTAATCACCATTGTGTGGTGGGTTGAAAATTAACATTGGCATCATTGCTGCTGACCGATCGACGTGTCGAATTGCTGACTAGGTTGACGTCTCCTGCTGTTAGGGTTATCCACGATTGTAGACGCTCGCATTCACAAAATACTTGGTTCATCACCGCACTTTGTTATGCATAGACACTGACGCTGGTCTGTCATTCCTGATAAATGATGTTTGTTTCGTGTATAACGTGAGCTATCGCTTACTACTTCGCGTGATGCCACTGCATTGCGAATGCTCATGGGGACATAAAACTAACACCTTTGTTTATAACTTATTTTCTTCGTATTGATCAAGACTTTCCCAAATCCACGCCTGCTGTTTTCGTTTCGTAGGTTCAAATGTGAATTGGATGTGAAAAAAATGCAGACGGGAGGTCCGCTTACCATAGCGGATTATAAGTGCGATTTGTTGGTGTGGAAACACCGCTGCCATCGCGAAGTTTATGAAGACCATGCGTTACGAGGGAATGGAAACACTGAAATGATTAACTGCGTATTCTGTCGGCTCCTTAATGTGGAACAGCACGGAATTCTATGGATCCTGAATCATCATCGTTTCTGATGCCTACGTCCTCCTCCCCAAGTTTGGTGATGTCTCCACAGTGTTGCGTGTTCCTGTTCATCTTCCATCATTAGCAAAGTTAAAAGTGTTACTCCTTTATTGTTTTTCTTTGCAAACAGAAAAACGCGAGGGTTGAAGGGGCTTGCGCTGGTGATGGTAAATTTGCTTGTTGATCAACGCGGACGAGGTGTTTGAGATGAGGTGGATCACTGTTGCGTTTCGGATGAGGCAACATCACCTTGTGGCTCCTAAGGCACTTCTGACAGCATCTTTCAAGTCATAAGTCAAAAGGCAAGGGTGATCACTCTAGTGCACTACCGCACGGTATTCTACAGCTCGCATGGCATATTGTGTGGATGGAACGGGGACAGACACATTGGAGTGCACGAGATGAAGGAAGAGGTGGATGAGGAGCAGTTAGTTGAGCATAGCATTACCTCTGCGAAATGAGACTCCTTGCAGCTCCAACACAAGTTGTCCTCACAGGCGATCAGATCAATGTGGAGGATACTGACAGGCTCTGCAGGATGTTAAGTGATTTACAATGGTAACAAGCAAGAGTATTCTTTGAACCCAAGAAACTGCCTAGCTTTGTCTGTTGAATTGTGCTGGCCATGCGCCCACTCGTCATGTACGATATTTGGACGCTGTCTTCCCTTCTGACGTGTGCATGCCCCTGAAGTGTGACAGCTCGTTGCAGGAAAATGCATTTTTTCAGACTCAATGGCAATCCTCTAAGCAAAATACAGTCCAACACCAGTTTTAGGTTAGCACTATGCTCTAGGATGCTTATGACAAAGACGAGAAGGCCAATGAGGCAGGTCATGCATTTTTGGGAGAATAAACCTACTTTTGGGGGCTATATAAGGCGTCGGAAGGTGGTTGCTACGCCAGTCCAAATGGCCTTGTCCGAGATTTATGTATCGGATTTAGCAATGCAAAGCTGGTTGCCGTCTGTTCACCTCTGCTACTTCCACATTTCGTCATCCTGAAGTTGAATCAAGGGTAAAGAACTAACTCAGACAATTCGACAAACCTAGAGATTCATTTATGTGGAGCAAAGGAATAGCCTTTTTCTTAGCTACGACGTTCAGATTCCTAGAGCCCATGCACATTCGCGTGCTGCGGTCGATCTTCTTTATTTGCACGACCTCAGAGACTCGCGGCGACTTTGCTCCTTAATCATCCCTTCTGCCAGACGTTCGACTTCTGGCGAAGGAGGTGGTTTACGTCTGGGTGGTTACTAGATGGGTCTAGCTCCACCGGTGTCTACCACATGCTTCGCAAAGCTTGTTCGGCCCAATCTGGCGCTTTTTCGTGGCAACGTATTCGCGTGCAGACTTAGCAACTTGCAATGCTTTTTTCTCGTCACGAGTAACATGAATTGGCAGTGTGCACGTTCACCGAAGTTATTTACGAGTATGGCTGTAGCTTTATAGGGAGCACTACAAGTGTCACCTGCGATTCCATCGATAGCGAAACAGGTGGGTTGGCTTTAATCCCTTACTAAGTAGATCGGGTACTTTTCGCGCAATTTATGACGACTTGGACGTTGCGTAGAACATTAGCATCGGAACATTATGTGCTAAGCCAGTTCTGGACATTGTCCAGATTCCTCTTCCTATAAAGATTTTTAACGATGTGTGATGCTGCTTCTTAAATTCATTACTTGTCAACATCTAGAAGGCATTTGTTTGAACCGATCTACGGTAACGGAAATTTTGGAGGCAACCTATTCTGCTTCCTCTGGACGTAAAACGATGGGTCAAGGTGGGGTAGAGCACAAGAATTAAGTGAATGTTGCATATTTACGAGGAGATTTGGAGGAGAAGCAACAACTAGAGCATAAGCTTTATATGACTCTCTCGAATATGCGAAAAAGGTGCTCAGTTCACGGAATCATGTGACTGACCGATTTGAATCGAGAACTTCCCCACGTGACAGCGCAAACGAAGTAGTGATGCAGATCAGGAGGTATTAGGCTACCCCATCCGATGTTTGTTCTTCACTCTTCAGCACGGGAAACTACGATCCCCGAAGGGCCTTAAGTAAATGCATGTGACTCGTTCAGTTATACCATTGTGACAGAAAACGAGTTCTCTTAATTCTACGATTTTGATCGCTACCTTGGTTTTACTATTCACTGGACCACTTCCTCAATTCTACTTAGAATTTTTGCCTGACCTAGATGCACTGAAGGCGCAGGTTATGCACAGAGAAGCTAGAAGTTGAATCCACGTGTCGAAATTGTGCTGAGGCTCTTTGGCAGATGAATTGATGCTACTTCCAAGAACATATTTGAAAGTGCTAAATTTGAGGAGTTTTACTTCTAGTGTCCATCGAAGTTTTTGGCCACCATTGAGCAAAGTCGCGATTCAAATCGCTTTTTCAGGGCTGGGTACGTGCTCCGCTTAAGAGAAGGCAAGCGCAGGAACAGCGACACACCAAACAGGAGCGCCTTGTACGTGACCAATGCATCGTTATTCGAAGCTTCCCATGACTGGGCACACAGACGGGGGCAGTGGGACGACGCTGGTTTGGTAAGGGTTAGTGTTGGATTGATGGCAAGAAGTAGTGTCCCAGTGTGGTAATGCTGGATGCACACCTGAGGGGAGGAAAATAAGGAGGCAAAGATAGGGGTGAGACACTTACCGTGAACAAAGTAACATATACACAAACTGCGAAGGTATATCGGTTATCAAAAGTGTGCCATTTTAGCTCACATCTCCTCAAACGCATCCATTCAATGCATTAGACTTCATCTTTCATTTTGTTTGCTAAACACGTACCTTTGGCCATGTTAGCACGGACAGAGTTGTGTCAACTTGCTGCGCGAGAGATGATTCTGCCTTGCTCAAGATGCAACCAGTGAATGGTTTGGTGTGATCGATTGTTTGGTTGTTTGACACTTCAAATTCATGGCTTAGTTGCGGGTGCTTATGTAAATAACTGCAAGAGTTTGCCGCGTGGTCGATTGTTTGAATTTGGTCGCTGGAAAACAGGAAGCACAGGCAAATCATCGTTCTATCTAGGTAATAAAAATGCTACATAATACCAGGTTCGTAATTTTGGAGCGCAACTCACATCCGACTGCCTGCCTTGAGGTGACTTCCTCGTGATGACAAGTGACTAAAACCAAAGCTGTCCGTGCTTTAGCGTAGTGTTGAGGTAAGTGTAGCACCTCAAGACTTATTATAAGACGGTGCACAATGGTTGCATTGTCGACGTGCAGAGTAGGTGGAGGTGAAAGGGTCTACTAACAAGACCCAGATGTTCACTCCATCAAAAGTGCTTGACACCGGCCTTGCTGCTGTGGAGACAACAAAGCGCCTGGATGTACATCTACTCAAGCAGTTCAGTAAAGGTTAAAGCAACGAAATCACTAACGTGTACTGAAAAAGCGGCTTTTTTTCTAAGATCCTCTGTCCCCTCTCCTTCCGTCGCTTATTCCGATGGTTGTAGTATGTAACTATGGTCCGCCAAGTGCGTAAGTTGGCAGTCCATGTCGTCTTGCATGATTCAACTCAGGCTTTACTGCAATGGCCATCGCAAACCACACATTCCACCTAGTTTGGACACATTCATTAAATGGCTGATCTTTATTCTAGCTCAATTCCATTTTAACAGCATAACCTGCTTCAAATAGAAGCAGTTAATTAGTTTAAACGAAATATCTTGCTTTACAACGAATAACTTTCACACTGTTAAGGGACTAGCGTGATTCGGTTGTGTACGACAGTAAGAATAACTTTGTATGTCGGGACCCCAGTGCTCCTCCTTGTCTAGTTTTCATCAAAATAATGGAAGGGGATGCAAATGGGGATGGTGGTTGACAGTGGTTGTCGTCTACTCTAAACGAATATCAGCCACATTTTCTAACTTTCGGCTTGGGTCAGATTCTATGCCAATTAGGCCGCTGTTGAATTCATGTGTTCAATTTTTGACCACACAGTAAATTTTCTCATCCTTTGAGGTCATGTGACATGAAAAGACATGCGTTGGGCTCTACGTCCACCATGTTACACAGACACATCTACCTTTCATAGGTACTTCCCCATGCATGTCATCAACATACCTGACACCAACTTCACCGATCAGGTGTAGCTCAAGCTTTCGTTCTTTCGTTACCATTTTTTGTCCATCGGTAGTCATGAGTTGAAGCTGGGCTCATTTTCCGTCGTTCGCGGCTGCCCCCTATCTGTAGCTACAGTGACATATTTGACGCACTTACTGTAGAAGAAGATCCACATCAATCCCTCTTACTCATTTTCTTATTTGCACATCGGACAGGGTTGGCATTGAAAAACTCCTGCATAGTGCTTCTCATCTGTGACATTGCTCTTTTCAACTACCGTGAAGCCATTCTAACGACTACGTATTTGCATCCAGTCGAGATAGCAGGGCTGAGGTCGAACAGGACCCAAATGCGTACTTAAAATGGCATACTCGGTGTAAATAAGCCCCTGACACAATCAAATGTAGGGACAACAGCCACTTACACGCAGATAAACATGCTCCTATCTTACTCGTTTTGCTTTTACAGATGAATCGGGTACGGAATGCCCAGTTGTACCCCAGGGAGAGACAAACTCGCATCCCCAACCGTTAGCCCTATCGGCTTTGTTACCAAGCGTGCAACAGCAAGTGGAACGGGCAACACCTCCTACGTCACAAAAGGTGGAGGAGATGGTCTCTGTACTAGCCCAACCTCCAGTATTTTCAATACCCGATCCATCTCTTACCCAATCGCCACAGAACAATGATGAGGACCAACACACCCAGCTGAAATCTTCGCCATCAAAATAGCTGGAAACTGATGAGACTGCTTCCAATGAAGCGGATATCTTAGAAGCAATGTCTGCATTTTCCCCAAGCAGTACTCATTTCGCTAGCCCTTCAAAGCCTGAACTACAACAGACATCCTGCATCGACATGTCTTTACCTCCACACCACGATGGAAGCTCAGGTCAACCTCACTCTACTACCACGTTACCGACCTTCTCAACAACGAATCCACTCCTATTTGACACCTCGTCAAAGTTACGTCAGCTGCTGCTGCAACCACAGGTGCAACGGCCGTTCCCATCGCCAAGCACGTGCCAACAACCTTCGGCAAGCGTCTCTTCAATTCCAGATTTCTCCCTCCTCCAGCAACCTGCTGACACCATATCCATGCCTGATTCAGCAAACCGCACTACAACGCCATCCGCAGATCAACCTCAGATACGTCAGACAGTATCTGATGCACAAAGACAAAAGAGCCGCAGAGTCTTCTTCACCCCGTACCAGGTTGCCGAGATGATGAAGTGCTTTAACAGGAACAAATACCCCAATATGCAGGAACGCGAAGAACTGGCGCGTCGCATCAACTTGACGGAGGCTCAGGTTGGTCGAGCGATAGGGTTTTAAATGAACTCCTTTAATAGACAGCTATTGGTGTGTAGTGATTAATTGTCTACGATTGAGTCGTCTAGTCTCTTCATTTTGGGACTTTTCTGTTAGGTCAATAAATGGTTTAGGAATCGGCGCCAAAGAAAGAAGAGGGCCTGTAGGAAAATTCCTGATAATGAGGTGACTGTGGCACAGCCGAATGTTCGTGGCGGAGAGAGAAGCGTCTCATCAACCGACTCGTGAATTGGTGGCTTCAGTGAAAGCTTCAGAACTACTGAGAGCTCCCATTTACAAAAGAAGCTTCAACAACTAATAATACGATTGAAGCAATCCACTTCAAGAGATGGTGATGATGTGTTATCGAGGCAAAGGCAGCAATTTAGTGCGCTGGTGGAGTGGTTCGAAAATCAGCTTGCTGCTGAAACAAGGATATGAGAAAATATGCAGAGCTGACAAAAAGAGTTAGCCGCTTTCTCTACGAAGCGTCTGCAGACTGACCTTAGCTGTCTTTCATTTAGTAGCTGTGATATTTTAGCGCTGCTGTTCTAACTGCTTTGTGGTCCTTATAGCATATTTTGGTGGCAGCCGTCTTATAGACCTCGGTTTTTTAAGAATAAAAAATTAAATTAATGTTTTCTTGGAAGGCTATGCGTGAAGCTGAAAGTCACTAAAACAAATGGTTTCGAAGACACGTCAAGTCAAGCGTTCATATTCAATGCAAATGCAATTTACTCTAACTCGTTTCCAAGCCGTAAAGTACATTGAAAACAGCCTGTGGATGGGTGGTAGGCGCCTGCAGCAGGTCATTTCGAAAGGTCAGTTAGTTATTTTTGGTGCATGTATAGTCAAACATTTTGGTTGTAAATCATTTGCATCTGCTTCACAGCTCGCATTAAGCTTTATAAGGTTTAAGGTTGGGTGTAGGGCACAGTTCAACATCGCACGCAGGTCTAGACTTCGATGGCCAGATTGTAGCCAAAAAGGTCTAGTGGTTAATACGTTCACGAATATGCCATCAGCTTTTAGAAAAATTAACTCACAGATTTAAAAAGTAATCAGGCACACAAGAAGGAATGTGGATGTTGCGCCGTCCCATTGGAGACATGAGAGCCTACTCAACTCAGCGTCGTCATTTGTCCTCCTCTACATCTTCCTCTCTCTTCCACCAATTCGAAGGTGGGAGTCTACGCAGGACGATGCATCTAATGCGTAGGCGATGATGAGGCTAAACCTATCCTAGCGCTTGGCTGTAATGTCTAGCTGAGTTTGGTTCACGCTTTATTCAACTTTCAAGATTCACGGATCCGTTCACTTCTTAAAATGCCTCTTCTGCAAGGCAAAATGGCTTGATCGGTACCTTACAATCAACGCCTCAACTTTGCCAAATCAATTTTTCCACATTTGAGCACAAATCTCGATGCCAACACGCAACTCAATGCTGCTTTGATTGATCCCTTCCTTACCCAAAACACTTATGAATTGGTGTCAACCGAACTCAGTCCAACTAAGCAAAGTTGCAAGAGAGAAAGAAGGACCGAGAAAAAAAAGTAAATAAATTCTGTCGAGAGAATAAACTATGTAGCTCTTTTATCATTTTCGTGTTCATCTTCTTGTAAGGGTAAGATGAACCCAGACACGGAATAAGAACTCGTTTTACATGACCACAATCCCTACTTTTCTCAACTGATTTATCATTCGACTGCAGAAGCTCGATCATTAAACGCTTCTCACTTGAGACGATGAGAACTTTAAAACCGGAAACCGCAACGGTTCAACTCTAGTGCCAACACTAATCACCCTACGAAGTAAACGCCCTTAGGGTATAGGATCTGAGGTCACATTGAGTTGTAAGCACAGTACAGAAGTGGCCCCAATCAGGCACTATCATGCAGCATTGCTAGTTACTTCCGCAGGGTTAATCGAGACCACAATTAATAGGCCTTCGGCAGCTTACTCTCACGGATCGCCTTCCTTTGGGTCGAGCATATATTGCCTCAGGTCAGCAGTCTTAGGAGAAGTGAAGAACACAATCGATGTCCGACATGCGCTCATTCCGTTCCCCATCACTGTTATCAAGCTGGACGAAATTCAAGCCTCAGCTAAATTATTAAAAGGGAACAGTGACGTCATTTTGAAACTTTTTTTGGGCGCGCGTCAATGTTAACGGCTGGCGCGAATGATTAGTGACTGTTTTTGCTTTCATCACCAACCGCTTCGTGATGGCTGACTGTGTACGCCAGATGTCCGATGTGATCTCTAAACCATGCCGGTGAGCTCTACCCAATTTCTACGCTGTAAATACATTCTCTAACTTTGATTCATATCATTGCAGCAGAGATGATATCTGCAAGATGCATTGTAGGCCGCTAAGTGCGTTGTTAAAAAATAAAGAGGAAAGAATGGAGAATAAACGCATTTGGCGTCACAACATAAAATCTAATGGTTCATCAGAACTAACCCCTGCCCGCTCTAGCAAAGGTCATATCATTTAGAAAGTATAAAATCTGCATGACCACCTCACGGGAGTTACGTCAGTGCTTGACAGTCAAGAGAGGATCGGAGCTACTCAGTTCATGCGTCAACGCATGCTGTCCTCACAATAGCGAATACTTTGTAGCCCTCTGCAGATATTCTGCAATCATCTGGAGACAGCCGTAGCGTACATTGAGATAGTTTACATCAGGAGCCGTCTAAAGATCAAGAGGAAGGCCACAGTGTCCACAAGAAATAAAAAGGAAAGCTTCATCGTCTCGGTAATTACTCTATGCATCAGTCCAATGGGCATGTATAGGTAGTTGTATCTCACCTAGTCCACTGCTAAGTGAAATTAACAGGCCACAAGTCTGCTCCCATACTTCTTGATAGACAAGCAATCCGTTTGGAAAAACTTGAATTCGAAGGAGGGATGACGGCATTGCAAATAAAATTGACGCTTAAATTGCCCATGGGATTTGCATGAAAATTTAGCTATGTCATGCGCAACTGTGGGGATGTGCCTTTCAGTTACCCTTCCGCTATCGCATAACGACACCTCTAAAACATGACTTTCCTCTATGGTCAAAGGTAACAGTTGTACTGGTTGAAAATTGCCCCTTCTTTTAGGGAGAAGTTGAGTGGCTTGGTAAACATTTAATGAAACGGTGGTTTGTCTCATAACGAACAGCGTTTGACTCAATAAGGAAAAGTCAAGAGCAGTAGCTGCTCCATTCTAAATACTTTCTTCTTTTCGTCGGTTTTGCTGACTTCTGTATTTTACATTTCCCTTGAGGAATAAACCTCTGAGTCGTGCTAGTAGAACCTCCCTCCTCAGCTGTCTTGGAGAAGGTCTCCAGTTGCTGCGCTTGCATTAACGCTTCGATGAAGCAAGAACAGATTTGGCCTTAATGTATCTGTCTTTACGAGGAAGTCGCTTTAAGCCAGACAGTCGGGTAAGAGTTGGATCCCACACTTACGAATTCGGTATTATGTAACAGATTTATCATCCAAGGAGAACAGTAATATGCCTGTGTATCCTGAACTCCAACGGCCGAATTATAGCAATTAACCACACGGCGAACCCGTGCAGTTGTTTCCATAAGCACTTGCAACCTGGCCTTCGATGGCACTGATCAAGTGGTTGTCGCCTCATTGTTGCATCTATTCGACTCCAACGACCCTTATCAAATAAGGTGTGTATCAAAAGAGCTAAGCAACCAAACATTTGGTCACGCCAAGCTAATCACTTAGTGCATCTTGAGCAGAACAGAATCATCTCTGGCCTAGCAATCTGGTATAGCTTTTACAATTTTAACGTGGCCAGAGTTTTGTTCTCATTAAAAATAAAGGGAGTTTCTGTGGATGCTGCTGATTGCTGACTTAACTCCAGGCATCAGCTTCCCTTTAGTTTACATCCGAGTCATTTAACATATCCTGACTACGATTGTCTAGAGTTAAGGACAGACAACCTTCTATTTGCAGTATAGGAAGAGGACGAGGATGAGACAGTGAGTGTGAGGTCGTGCACTCTCTTCTTACAATACGACTTGCCTCCGAGTGCTTGACTAGCCGCGTCTGTATTCGTAAAAGAGTCCTCTCTTGAACACCTTCGAAGTGATGCTGAAAGATCTATCACGCAATCAAATGACCCTCGAAAGAAAATCATGGCAAAATGTGGCATCCATTGTCTACATCGGTTCTAAAACTCAGAGATTAACTAACTTGACAGAGGCAAACGTGAATGCGGCAGGGTTTAGTTAGAAAGCAGCAAGTTATTGTCACTGTGAGAACGTCTAATTCGGTTCTGTTACAAACGCTTGAGGGTCATAAGGTGAACGCGTCGGCAGATCGACTTTGCAATTTGATACTAGCCTTGGAATGATTACAGCAGTAAAATGACGGTGTGAATTGTGCTACCAACCCCTCTACTTCGAAAGCCTTGACCTTAGGGGTCAAGGTAGTGTAGAGAGGCGAGCTGCCACGAGTCAATGGGACCGACTAGCAAAAAGATCAAAAGGATGCTCACAAGCGGCTACCCTTGAAATAGGCCCAAGAGGGTTGAAAAACAGGAATAAATAACCAAATGAGTGTCTAATGTTGCCTTTGGGCTGTAGCATCCACACAGACATCAATCTGACCTATACGAATATGGAGAATCATCCACACATAATTTTAATTAGTTGGTTTCGAGATTCTCTCTTCCACATTCACAAAGCAGACTGAGGACAAATTCAAACTTGCCGTCACTTCTCTCTTGTAATCGACATCCTTTCAACCAGGCTCCATTAAGTGCACTTTAATGACAAACGCAGTCTCCGCCTCATAATGCCATTTTTATATGCGTTATGCAGACTAAAAAGAGATTTAGAAGGCAGATAAAAAGGAAGACAGGGACAAAGTGTTTATTTAAAAATGTAGCACTAAAGATCGTAAAGGCTACCACATTGTGGTGGTTTCAACAGCGCAAGTATCTGCAATTTTGATATAGAATCGGTCAATATTAAGACTGTTTGCTTGCCGTAGTTCTCACTTTGCAATTCCTCAATGTAGGTGTGGTTGAAGCGCAATGATCGCATTCCGACAACGAACTCAGGAATAGCAAGGATGCAGAGTTCCATTTGTTTTTATCAATGCTGACAAAAAATTGCTAAGACTTGGGAGTCAGCAGCTCGTTCTTTTCTGTAAGAGATCACAGCAGCTCTCGTTTTGCAATCAGACAACTTAGGTGTGGCTAATGTGTAGAATGTCTCGCGTGGCAAGGTGCGTTCTCTTTTATCTGTTTTGCTGGAGAGTTGCTCAGTTTTAAGTATCAGCAGCTTTCTTCCTTCTGTAAGTTTTTTGCAGGATTTCGCGTTTTAAAATCTGGCAATATGGATGCAACCAAAACGCAGAATATTTATATTAGCAAGGAAAACTGAGAGTATGCAATAATAAAGGAAAATGCAAAAATAGGGAAAGGTTTGTGCCCTCAGGGCAAAGATGAAGAGATTCAGGTTCAGTTATGTGAGATCATTGCCAACTTTGCCACCTGCTCAATAGAAGCAGAAGCATTTGTAGGACCGATTTGAACTCTACATTGACGATGGCAGCTAGATGGTCAAGAGGAGACTGAAAAGCTTGTAACGCCAATATGCGCCGTTTTCACTATGCATTTTGTAAAGGCAGTTACAAGAGTGTGCCAGAAAACCCTTTGGTTAAGGATTAAACTACCTGTTCATATGGCCACTGGCATTGACTGTGTCTGAAAGGCTTAGCCAATGCTTCGAGAAGTAAAGCATAGAATTCTCAATTAATTCATGATGAACACAGAATGCGGCCCGTACATTAAAAAAATACTTATCGTGATTTGGCTTTACTAAAGAATGAACCAAAAAATAAATTATAAGATTTCGATTTTCGATAAAAACAGATATTAAACTGCCGAATTGTGTGTGTTTGCGGCGTCTACTAATCAGTGGAATCATCCGATCGAACGATGTAATTTTGGCTCCACTCTGATTTGCCCGTAGTCTGTCACTCAGCGGAATGTCTTCCAAGCCAAGCAAGTGAAGAGGAAATGTTCACGGATTTTACAACTAACGGCATGTCTCTTGAAGGTGCAAGAGGAGGAAGAATGCTTAGAGCCAAGTTAATAAATCCTTGTCCTTTATCATTACATATGGCGTTTGCGGATCAATGCTGGCATTTTTAACTTAAATTAGTCTTCAACCACATTGAGGTGTGCATGTAATGCGTTCGTTGTCTGCGTAGCTCATTCTATTCTATTTCGTAAATTGTTGAAACCCTCATCTGCGTTTATTGTGAGAGAATTCGTTCCTGAGGCATATCAGTGGACCTTCTTACCACCTCTTCAATACGTCGGCACTACACTTTCTGCCCTCGAATCATGACTTACCCCGACGTTTTTTCCAGGCGTTGGCAAAGTTGTTGCCACTCCCTGGTTGCATGTTAATGATTCTCACTCAAAAAGAAATAGAAGTCTAAGAAGCCAAATAACCAAGCATTCCATGTCTATCTATTCCTTTTACTCAGCATGAAGAACAAACTCGCTCTTTTTATTACACGGCGTGTCGTCGAAGCTGCAAGGCCTCTATCTAAACAAAATAATAATGTTTAGAGCCAGTGGTTTACTCCATGGTTTCGTCAGCCACTGCTGGTAGACGATGAGCAATTTATGTCAGCGGGCCTCCATGTAGCTTAAAAAAGCATTGATGCTATCCATCAGTGATAGCGTGAGTCGACAAGTAATCTTTTAGTGTTTGGCTTTGGCTAACGTGATCTAGGTTGGCATTGAGCACATCTATCAGGTGCATTTTAGTGAATAATCTGAAGTGGTTAGCTGGGAAATTGCTCCCGCTAACATCGCACAGGTCAAACAGGAAAATCAGACCTGTTGAGCAATTATGCCAAGGCATTTCTTGAGTTGCAGACTTCAGAAGTAAGTAAGTGATCAACAGTCTGTTGACCCAATCACTGTACTCGGGTCTTGTCCGAGTGATCGAGGATTTCGTTGGGCGCTTCACAGAAGGACTTCTTTAGTTAACAGCTCAGGGGTGGCACATTTCAACAAATCCAAAGAAATGAACCAATGAATGGAATACCAAGCTGCGAGCTCGTGTAGAAAACATCGGAAGTCGAAATGCATACTAGATCTTTTAAAAGAGGTTCAACTTCCTCTTCAATTAAGCCAAATTTCAAGCACGATGATTTGACTCTTATGCGACAAACACAGTAACTACTCTTCATTTGTTAGTGTCTGCCAAACAAAAGTTGATGAGTTTAATCTTTGGTATACATAAAAAAGCTACTTTATGTATTGGCGACAAGAGCAACTAACCATCGATTGCAGGCGGAGGTGATGATGGTCAGTGAAGTTGAGAGGGCAATCTAATCCCCATAATTGGCTAGATAATTGTTACCAAGGTACTTCGAGTCCCAAACGGCTCTTTGAATGTGCTGCAAATGCGTACCCGTCGTGTGCAACCCCATAGCTGTCCCGAAAGCTCAGGTGTGAGAAGGGACTCAGGCGCAGTGAATATAATGAGTTGAGAATGGAAAAAGAAGGAGGGAGAGGAGAGGGTCCTAGAACTTACCACGGATCAGATTAATAAGTCGCATCCTTGTCATAGACAAAGGCACGTTTCCACGGTTTGTGTCTTGGATTTCTTTTTTTACTCGTGCAATTTTTTGCAGCCCAACTCGTCCTGCGGCACCATCGATCGATCCATGGATCGATAAACTACCAAAATAATAACAGAAATACAGTGACTGCACACCAGGTGGTTTTATCGATCCATCGACCGATGCAACGACTCATGCGGTTGAGTCAGCAACGAGGTGTTGGAGTGTACACCTTCAAGCCAAAGGGATCTTCGAACTGCCGCATAGGAGAATTAGGAGGCTTAGGACTACACCAACTCATAGAAGCCTTCTTTGCAAGAAAATGCTGACGCTAAGCCGGTAATATTTAGTGGCAGTTCACATCATTTTAATCACCACCGCAGCTGTGCTGGTGTTTAGTCCACACGTCACCCATGTTCCCTGCACCGACCTCCTGCAAGTGAATTGAGCAGACCTGCAGATGATTTCACCCCAACGGGAAAAATAGCATCACTCACGGAGGATACAAGTGTTGGCATTGCAGACGCTCACGTGGTGGCCCAGATTTGAGCTACCACTAAAACTGCTACTACAAAAGTGGTGTTTTAAAGTTCTGACGACCCGATACAACACTTTCTAGCAGAGAGATGGAGAAATTACAGAAGGCAACACTGCAAATAAAGCACAGTCTCAAAATTGAAGTAAAGGATCTTTCAAGTGCTGCAATTTGTGTCCAACATGAACTAAGCGATCAATGGAAAACAAACGATCCAAACAAAGGACTGAACACCGGTTCTGCTATCCTCTTTGGAATGCACTTCAACGCCTGTGCTTGCATGCCATTACAAAGTACTGGAGCACTTAAATCAGGCTAGCAAAGTAACGTCCAGTCACAAATTTGTGTGGCCGTGAGCCCACGTATCGCAGGATTAGACCTGGCACTTCCTCTTGGAGTAAAATTTCAATGTATTTGCTTGTGCATGCTCGACAAGCCTTTTGTGGTGATGAGTTTGCATGCAAGAAAAAATTTAGCAAAATCCTTTTCAGTTCTAGTGAATCCTTACCAAAGAAAGGCAATATAAACACCTAGAAGAGCAGTAATGGAAGCACTGCACCATGCGTTTGCGAAGAGGGTCTGCCTGTTTGGTGGGAAGCTTTGCCACATTACACACGCCTACGGTTGTATTGTTAAGCAAATAATCACACTGCATTTAGGCTGGCTTATCCAACGGGTCGAGCCAAACTCCAAAACACAAATGGCAATCAGTCTTTATCGGCTTTGTTGTTAACATTGTAAATAACCTTCTTGCTAGCCTTGATTTGGTGCTGAGAAGCAAAAGCGAATCCGACCAGGGCTGTGAATACCATTTCCTACATGCCTAAGGACGGTACGAAATAAGGTGAGAATCAGGTAAATTACACGCTTACATAGCTAAGCCGATCACTTCACTGTCCGAGTGAAACAACTCAAGGATAAGCGTTGGCTGCATCCACGCCTTCTGCCACAAGATTGCAATAATTGCAGTAACGCGAATTCACCCCACAGGGTGGTGAGATCTGCATAAACACCTCAATTGCACTTCCTTGCCACTTCGGTGGAAGGTGACAATCACCTCAAACGGCTGTTAAGTTATGCCCGTCACATGTACGAAGACCAAGAATTCCTTACCGCGACCCATTTGCTCATTCTCTAGTAATCATTGCAAGTCAGCTCTATTCACGCTATGAACAAATGACCATAGAACTCAATTTGACACATCAGTAGTACTTTTGGAACTAGATTTTATCAGCTGGAGTTGTTTTCTCCCTTTGGCATTCCTGCCCAACAAGAGCTAAATGGACTAACCGTCTCCCATTATACTACACCTTTTGGCTCTTAATTATAAACCAAGTAAATTAACATATAATTTTGCCATTTAGTTCCATCCTACCCATCTATGCACTCTTTTGTACCCTTACTTTGTTACTTTGGTGCACTGTTCGGTATTGGTCCACATTCCCACCTCCTCGTCTTTTGACATACAAATCCACACTAGTCATTATTATTATTTAAAACAAGTCACAGCATTCTACGCTTGTCTGTACACTTAATATAAAGTGGGCTAACATCGCAGGCATTTAATTTGTACTGCTTTTACTTTGGTCTATTGGTTCCATACTAACCTGTTAATGCACGACTTACTAACCCATTTCTGCATCAACCAGCGATTGTGCTTTCGTCGGTTCATCCCATGTACATCTGTGATACTTTTCCCACCGCAATCATAGTCACATGCGCACTATCGCGTGACACTGCGCATGGTGCTACGACGTTGAAGCAAACATTAATGGATAGCGGCTTTACTTTCTTCTGTTCCGCTTGGTTTCCTCTTCACAGCATATCCGTATTTTCCCCTGACTCTTTCCAATCAGATGGCTTAACATTTCCGCATGGGCAACCAGATGCAGAGTTTTACGAAAAGGCGGAGCCAGTGACTATGGATATGCTGAACAAACTGTCACTGAAAGGTTGAGGAAGTGCAGTACAGGGCGACGGATTAGACCTTTTTAAAATAATTATAAGAAGTGTATAACACGTTTCTAATTTTTCTTGAATGTGACAGTGACCCACGGAATCGCCACTTTTATGCTTAAAACATATGAAATTACCTTAATATAATCAATGGTGTGGTTAGTTTGATACACGTCAACCGCGCAATTTCGTCGGTCATAGCGCATTATCCAATTGCGTCGATTACAATCGCAGATCAGTCACGGAGTCAGGAATCTTATTCGAAAACGCTGCAGCAATTAAAAGATCCACCACATACGCTCTCACACTTCGTTTGCGTTTCCTTTCAAAATCTAATTTCATTTGTAGCACGCTTTTTATTGCGATGGAATCTCTGTCTTAGTCGCTAACACATCACTTCCACCACGTATTACCTGCTAAAAGGCATTTTACGTGCGAGTATCACCAAAGTATCAACCATCAATTCCTGGCGCTAATCACGTATCCTCGGAGACGTTCACATGATTGTGTGGGTATACAATTTTTGGCCAAAAGGAGTAGGATGTGTCAGCACATTTTTCCTTCAAGTGTGAATGCTCTGCTTTTACTGGTCGCCTAATCGCAGACGGACCTCATTTAGTTGAAGACTTTCGCAATGTAACTAAGGGAAGAAGTGACTGCACAAGAAGTAAGGTCTCAATTTGCAGTCTGTCAACAAAGCAGAGGGACAATAGTTGCCTGTTTTCTCCTCTAACGCCATCTATGCATAGCTGACTGTAAAAGCGTCCAGTGTTAGCAAATACATGCGGCTCAAATTAGCGCGTAATTCCATGTCACCCGATATATAATTTCTCACTTAGCACCTAGCGTCGTCACTTTTAATTAAACTCTAGGCACAAACCACTGTTTCATGTAGAGGTGCGGATTCTCCATAAAATATTAGGCTGTCTAATTACTGGTGGAATTAATAACAGCGACTACTTGTCCTGCCAATTCAGGGCACAGGTTTCAATGCGTTCACTGATCGACAATTATGCAACACTGTAATTTAGGTGGGATGGCTTTATTCCTGTGTGGCATTTTGGTGATCTTTTCTCGGGAGTCTCAGGAGGTTTTGACTCCGATTTCGACCAAAGAAGAGGAAAAAAGAGCACCCAAATGAAGCGTTTGACTAAAGATGACGGGCAATGGACTAAGTAATGTAAAGCGAAGTGAGTGCTGCAAGGAGCAAAATATACGCGAACTTGTGCGTAAAATATTTGTACTTCCAACTCGTCAGTAGGCAAGTCAGATTAAGTTGACAACGCAGTGAGACTTAGATCAATGGGGAATTAGAAGGAGGTGCATAAGTAGGAATAGAAGAAGTCAAACTCTGCATCAAGCAATGTTACATTCATAGTATCTTATGCTTCGACCGCGCAGAAGCGTACTCAAGTCCATTCAACGCGAAAAACACCAGATCCCTGACCCCAGCACAGATGAAAAGCATCTTCGAGAAAGACAACATCGTACAAATCTTGCTTATTACATAACAAACTAAGCAAATCCAATCACAAAGCCAAGCATTCTACAAAGTATCGTAGCTAATTAAATTGCGATTCTTGCATCCGCCTCCAAATTACATCCTGGCACACCCATTCGAATATGTCCTTGCGCTGCTTAATGTGACTGTTGCAGTCATGAACGTGCCAAATGCGCCAGTTAATTGGCGTAGTCATTAGAGGCGAGTCATTAGAGAAACCGAGTTGCTTCGCATAGACCATGAAGAGATCCATTCCACTTTCCTCTCTCCTCCTCACATCGTCTAAAATTACAATCCCAAAAGTGTGTCTGGCCGACAAAGTCCTCAGTATGGCTTGCAGCTCGACAACAATCTTTGAGCTGTGTCTTGTGAAGAGAGACAGCTTAAGTACATAGAGAACGCAGTCGAATGCAGTAAATCGTGGTATTCGACTACTCAGGATCCCCTCCAATTCACTGCCAACAAGTTGAAAGTCGGTAGACCCTGGAGGACGATAATAGACATTTTCGGGAGGGCGGTAATCTGTTGGCCGAGTGTATATTGATGTGGGGTCGGTAAAGTTAACAATATTCAGAGAGAAATAAGTGTCCAGCTCCAATGGATGTATGGGGCGGTAAACGTTCCCCCACCTTGTCAAGATGGAAAGAACTAGAAGGCATGTGACGCCTTCGTACGCACCATGAGGAGCTCGAATTAGTGGGAATTGAAGGCCAAACTGCATTTGACTAAAGTGCTGCTCAACAGCTTTGCAAATGTCTGCAGTGCGCGGAAGTGACTCGTCTGAATACAGCGTTGTGCAAACTTGTCTGTCAATCCATCTCCACTTGCTGATGTATGAGTAGGGCGTTTGTAGGAAGAGAATCTACTCCCAGTTTGGAATCGCTGTGCAAACATCCACAATGTCAACAACACCAAGGTATTTGCACAAAATTTCAACCAAATCTCGATGGAGGTCCGTGATCTTCTTATTGCTTGATCTCACCTGCAAAACGCATTCATTACTTAACTGTCAAGTAGAACTACTTGAATTACAATGAAAGCAAACAATTTAATATATCTTATTCGGCAAATCATTTATTTAGAGAGTCTGAGAGGTTCAACTTACTTCCACCTCCATTTCACAATTTCTGGCGGAAGCTTTGGAGCTCTCGTAAAGTGAGTCAGGTTCGAGTGGGTGCGGGAACACAAATCGTCTTCGCCGTTGGGGCGCGAGAAGTAGCCAACCTTGCGAGTGCCGCTTAAACGCAGTTCAGCAAATGACCATTTGTACTCACAGACGTAAAATCGCACCTTGTTGTAGAAAAACGCATTTAAATTTTAGAAAGCCCTGTGCATAAGGAACAATCAGGGATTTACTCATAACCAGGCATATCAAGCATTGGCAGCTAGCGAATGAACGTGTTGTGGGAGGGGACACTTATTTCACCTGTGTTCCGAGCCGATGCCCTGAGAACCCAAGGTGATTCTGTACATAGTAGGGCTGGTGAACTACAAATCTGACTAATTCTACCAAGGTGATGACTAATGGAGCCTTGCAAAGTAATAGGGATGTATGTCGCCTGTTCTAGGGCAGCAGGATTTTTAATCGACATGGTTTGCACCTGCAAATTCACGCAGAGCTGTAGACAAATTCCTTATGATTTAATTTAACTTCTCAACTTAGATTAAATTTTATGCGCCGCGTGGCTATCAAAATTTAATATCTCCATATCCGTTTTCCGAATTGGGTGCAACTCCAGACAGTGTAGAATCAGCAAGGCAACTAGGTGCCATAGCCTACAAGCATCCTCTTAATCACATTGAAATTCCATAATTGGCACCGTTGGCTTGTAGGTGCTGTCCTTCACTGCCGATTACGCTGTGATGACTGACGCTGAAGGTTGACCAAGGAGAGCGCTGGGGACAGCAGTGACTTGTATGACCTTAACCATGTCCATAACCTTGTATAAGGGTGCAGTACCGATTTATTTAACCCTTCAGATGACCCAACACCCTGTCTGCGGTTTCAGTCTTAAGCCATATGATCGCAAAGAGGGCCTTAATTCTATGCGGGATTCAACTACTAAAAGGTTTTGTATCTGAAATGATGCCGAACAATGTTTAGTGCCCCGTTATTACAACATTGGTTTACATAATCCAAGCCATCCCCCTGGAGCTTCAACATTAAGGCATTTGATCTCTAAAATGTGCAAGGCCCTGCCCAGCAGTCTGGCGTCACTATACTACCGATATAACCTCTAATTGATTCCTGTAGTGTGCTGTTGTGTAAGTAGACCGTCAATACTGATTTTGTATCCATTTGACTCCTTATACTATCTTTTGCTGTGTTCAGGCCTTAATTTTTATGTTATTAGGCATCCAAATAGCCTGCAAATCTGCTCAGTAGCCTATTGCTAGTTATTATGTCCCTGCAAGGTGTCAGTAAACTCTGCCAAGGGACAGATGACCGCGTCACTTGACCTATACAATGAAATAAAACTTTGTCCGGGAGCGTAATTTTTGTCATTTGTCCTTCTTGATGATTCTTGTCCGTGTTCTTAGGCTTAATATTGAACAACTTTGTTTTAATTGGGTTGGCTGTCTTCTAAGCCATAGCAGCTCTCCCATTCCCTTCTCTTAGCCAAAAATGCAAATCCTGCCCATATAGTATGTCTCATTTGCAAATCTGGTGTGCGTCACTGCGTGTGCTCCACAGTCGTATCCAAAACAATATTTTAAATATCCATTTACAGAGGAAACGTGTGGTTATGCCAATTAGGAAACCTGGCCAATATGTTACCAAGTTGTGTTCATTTTGCAAACAATGTTTAAAGTAGACAATTATTACTAGCTGCAAGACTGCTCTAAAACAATTAGGTTTACGTCCCAAATTCATTTAATTACTACAGTACTACACGCATTTAAATTTTAGAAAGCCCTGTGCATAAGGAACGATTAGGAATGTACTCATAACCAGGCGTATCAAGCATTGGCAGCTAGCGAATGAACGTGTTGTGGGAGGGACACTTATTTCACCCGTGTTTCGAGCTGACGTCCTGAGGATCAAAGGTGATTCTGTACATAGCAGGGCTGGTGAACTTCAAATCTGACTAATTCTACCAAGATGATGACCACTAGAGCCTTGCAATGTAATAGGAATGTACGTCGCCTGTTCTAGGGGAGCAGGATTTTTAATCAGCATGGTTTGCATCCGCAAATTCACGCAGAGCTGTAGACAAATACCTTATGATTTTATTTAACTTCTCAACCTTGATTAAAGTTTATGCTTTAAAGCAAATTTCATATTAGGTCCAGATATGGATCAATCGCTATACTGCTTAAATGCTACCCACTTCGTAGTGAGGTCTCACCCACAAGCAGCGACAAAGTTGTCACCGCACAACAATGACTAAACCCTACCCAGTGGGTCTAATGGAGTTATTTTCGACATTGTTCATGCTTCTGCTACCTTTGGACTTCGCTACAAAGTTCGTGTACGCTGCAGATGGCTAAGAAACCTAAAATAATTGCGTCGAGCTAACTTTAATAATATGCCCGGAGCCTGTGTAAAATGCCCCGCTTTTGTACCATAATGAATTGTTAATCAAGGACTGAATGAAGTGCTTTTGTATGCGCTAGTTAAATTCGAAGTATGTATTTGGACTAGCCTGAAGAGTAGAGAAATTTGCAGGGTGCTGTTGCACCTCTAAATGAATTAAAATTACTTCAATCATAATAACGACGGCTGGAGTCAAAGTAATTCTTACCTCTTCAGGTTACCGCATAAGACTGCTGTTGATTTGGTCCTTGGTAAAAGTGACATTCGCCAATCTAGGCTATCTTTGGTCCTCTGCACGCAGCCGGAAGTATTATCTTCAGTTTACTTCAACCTTCTCTTTACGCGAATTGGCATTCCAGGCGTGTAATGACTCTTCATTTATCCCTATCCTAAAATCCGGAAGCAACAACCTAAATCAGTGTTTTCTAGTCGACCTTAACCGGTAAATCAAGGGCAATGTTAATTCTTGCTTTACGTCTGCTACATCACCTGCGATTGCCATTTTGGACACGCTCACCTACATTCATAATCATGACTGAGGAACCACTTGGGCGTGATCACCAAGTCACCATCAGCATTCATTTATCTCTGACAGCCACAACTTCTGCTCCTCTAACTAAACATAACATGAAGGCGATAATCTGATATATCAAATTCATCTTTTATTGTTTGCTAAAAAATCGTCATTTGCAATGTTCTTGCAGCAACAATCAGCGATAAGCCAACGAATGTATGGGAAACAATTTTATTCGTTGCTGCATATCTTCCTTTTCCAATATTTTCCTCAGTAAAGACTATCTTGAAATTGAACGGATTGAGTTCGTGATCTCAAAGTTGTTTAAACTGTGACTCCAGGAATGGGCAGTTTTGCACCTGGTTACGCCAACACGGAGCCATATCTCAAGGCAGTATGCCGTGTAATTGCATAGATTGATCTATGATTCTGCAGCTACTTACGCGTCACAACAAACTCCTCGTATAATAAGGTACACTAGACATCCTAGCGCTTAGTTGAAGTCAAAGTCCTTGTGTGGCCTCATTGGCATGAGACTTCTGATTATCCATGTTCGAAAGGGGGTTATTTTGCAGTGGATCGCATGCAATATTGTGTGGAAGAGATGCATCGCCACAGGTCACTTACCCATTTTCGATATCCTTATCATAATTGCTAAAATCAACTATAGCACGCAGATTAATTGTTCCAGAATAGGTGCAGGGTCAGAGCAAGCACTGTCCATGCTGCGCAAACTCATATTTAATGTTGCGATAGATAAAAGAGATTCAGAATTGATGCGGCCTCCTGAGGATGAAGTAGAGCCTTTGACCTGTGATTTAGTTAATGGACCATTTAACGAACCCACGATGATGTGAGTCATGCAGGCTGCTTGAAATTGGATGCAATTTGTACCACAAATTAGTTAGCATAGCAGCCCCATTTCATAAATTAAGCGCCTGCGAAGAGCTGTATGCTCCTATTTATCTTCGGTTTTCTGGATCATGGTGGATTTGGGGATCGATGGATGCTCTTAATACAGCGAACTTGATGCGTCTTGTAAGTGATTCAATGTCGCTACTCTTCGTCTCAAGCATCTACCCTAGATATAGGAGACTTATCTCACACCTTCATTCGACCCTAGCTTGTTATGTGAGGGATAGTATTTCTGAACAGAACAGTCCTCATTTGAGCTCCTACGCGATTGTTAAAATCCTAGGTTGTTTTGAATGAACTTATCCAGCTTGGTATAATGTTTGCCTACTAGACGAGAATATGCTTTTTAAAGCGGATATCTTTTAATTCGGCAGCAGTGGAGTGCAGGTTATTGTGAATCCGTGTCACATTCTTTACATATCTGGAGTATAACTTCTGTTTTTGGCTTAAATCTCCCCTGTCGAACAAAATCCGTTCCATTAAGGATCAAGAACAAGGGTAGTTGAAAGGTCCCACAGACCATAATGCCCGCCAACGCATGCCGACCCTTGCAGTAAGGTTTTAGCAGAAAGGATTTAAATCCAACAGACTACTCCAGCCTACAAAGCTATCTTTATGCTTTCGCGATTTTATGAAGACCTTAATGTAATCCTTCGAAATTGACTCTAAGTAGTTAATGAGATCAGCACTTCTGGCAAATCGGCTCCTTTGCCTAGCTTAGGAGTTGGAGAGTAAAATTGAAACCTCAACTTGTACCCCTGACAATGCTGTGCCTCAGATACGACCTTATCATCGCAAGGCTGCATCAGGCGTCCAGCAATGTCGCCATTGAGAAAGCATTATTTTTTTCTTCTGTGAGGCTAACGAGACCTTATCGAGCACACAAGCACTCAACTTCGACTCAGTATTGGCAGTGGCGTATCACGACGCGGCCCACTGGAACGCATCACACATGGTGATGGATATCTCATCTCGCTGATGGGTGGGCATAAAATCTATTCCTTAAAGCGGATTCGCTAACATCAATTATTTATTAGGAGAAAGCAATCAGCAATGTGCTTCTTAAGACTTCCTCTACTTGTCGATTCTGCTCCATGCTGTACGTGGTAAATTCTGCAAAGCAGTGTCATTGTCTTATGACCGTAATCAATTCCACCACCTCAGATGTGACACATCGGCCTCCAGGATACTAAGTCGGCTGCATGTAATCATTTTGAGTATTTTGTGAACGGTCTTTATAAGTGGGATAATGACGCAGTAGCTTATTTAGATGACACTTTAATGGAACTAAGGTATGAAATTGCACGAATTTAGTGTGCTTCAAATAGTGTATGTTACTTGTACGAATAAAACTGTTTATTGCATATGGCCATGAATCCTTGATAATGCTGGATGCCTCTGCATTCAGCTATGCACAGCTCAGAGTTGATTAAAACATAGGGAACTACCGGCTTACTATTTTGCAGACTGGCCACACGTCAAGACTGACTATTGCACAGTCATTTCTTCTCTCAATCGTAATGAAAGAACTGAACCTGAGTGCAAACTGAATAGTCAGGAAGGGCTACGGAATCGTTTTGGGGAGAAAACTTTCTGAGCTTAGCTAAGAGAGGAAAAGTCAAGGGAATACAAACCCCCATCTATGGATGTTTGCATCAACGTCACACGACCCCGTGCAGTGACACACGGTAGTGGGGAACATGGTCATGTAATCATTGGCTGAAGTATCGCATAGAGAGATAGAATACTAAGGCGTAGATTGACGAGGCGGTGTATAATCATAAGATCAAAGTGAGTACGGTAGAGAATGAAGTATGCTGGGTTGACTGGTTTATATGGATGAATGGACAGAGGAGTGCGAAATGCTGGGACTTCTTCTAAGGGATTATTATTAATCACTTGTGTAGATATGTATGTTGATAAATGAGGAGGTAGAATCGTAGACGAATGCAGGCGAATGGGCAAAAGGATTAAATTAAAATTTATCTGCCGCATTTGTTGTGACGAGGAAGGAAGAGAATGTCGCAAACCGCACACCACACCGGTAGTTCAAACAAACAATGTATTAAATTTTCCTTTTCTAATTTTCCTATTAAAGGTACGTGGATGTGTGGCGGCGTTGCGATTGATCTGCCGGTCACGTGACTGAGCATCAGGCAAAATTACGCAGTAATAGGCTTCATAAATTAACTTATCCACAAACATCAAAATCGATGATAGTTAAGATTCATTACATTGTTAAAATGTATTGCATGTATTACTTGTTCGTAAGTCTTGCAATGTTAGCTTAGTACGTTGTCATACCAAGTTTTTTTGCTAGTTTTATTAGTTGCGCCTAAAAAATGCATTAATTATGCTTGCATTATGTTTTTTAATTTTACGCTGAAAACAAAGTCAGATGTTAGTGTTAGCCTTTGGCTTATTAAAAATAGACATGAATTAGGAGCTCATTTGTTTTATCGGGCAAATAACAAAGTGGTTGGCTAGATTTGCGCGCGAAGTACGTAAGTGGTGTGGATCCTGTGGATGTTATTTTCGGTTATTGGGACCTGATTTGTCCAAACGAGTCGGAAATTCGGTAAGCATTCGGCACTTTTTTATCGGTTCTACTTTTCTAGTTGTTATTTGGTCTGTTGTGTGTTGATTTGACTTTTACACGTCTGCTTGCTAGAGTAAAAGCGAGGGCTTCATAATGTGAATGCTAAGACGTTTCGTTTTCCAGCTGCAAGGTCTAATCACATTCATTTTTTGCTGTACAACACCTTATGTGGTAAACTAAGATTGGCTTGGCGACTTGTCAATTAGTTTGCTCCTTAATGACTGTGGACTTTGAGTAATGCATCGTAATTTTGTTGAGAAGAGTTCTAACCTTAACAAGGGCTTGGCACCTACTCATTATTCTTGTTAATAAGCATTCATTGTATGCCCAATTGCCTATTCTCTTCGTCTGTGTATTTGCCGAGTTAAACGTCAAACCTGCCGTTAAGAAATCTGTTGTTTTGCGAAGAATGGGGGTATTGTGGAGCGGAAATAAATGCGAATCTCGCCTTACTTGTGGCTTTATACGTTTCTCAAATAAGCTTTAATTATAGCTGATGAGCTGTTGCTGTCCTCTCTGTTCGGCAATGAATCCGATGTGAACCCTTATTTTGAGTAGAAGCATGCTTTATCACTTACTCGTATGCCCTTTTGCATTGTATTCGTGGTAAAAGGTGCGTTGTTTTCATCACTATGATATTCGTGCTTGTAGGGTACACATATGTTCAAAGGGCGTGGGATCCTTGGCGGCTCTTCTGCTCATTGATTTGGGGACCACGCTTATTTTTTGTGTTAATGTGGCCTTTGCGAAACGTGTTGTGTAGGGGGCCTTAGTAATGGCTTAATCGTAGGTTCAGCTTCGGTGGTACGAGTTGGCGTCTGGGCGAGGTAGATGCAGCAGGAGCGGAGGAAGGAGTGACTAGTGGGGAGTTTTCGCATCACTACGCTGACTGTACTTTGTAGCACATTTAAACGCTTGCTTGATAAGGCTCTTTCTCCTATCATTTGTTGTGTTTGAAGGTGTTAGCTTTTTAGCGCATTGGACATTCACGCATCGGCTCTTCCATTGTTTGCTTTTTTTTCCTTTTCGGATGCTACGAAATTACTGTGATAGTTGTGAAGCAACAAGCTCAGCAGACTAGCTGGAGTGTAGCAGTGATGGGTTGGGGAGCGGGCCTATTGTCACGTTGATGAGTTGCGCTGGTGACTGTGCCAACACTGGAAAGATGGGGAGGAGCAGGAGAGGTGTTCCAGAGCCTTTTTTAGAGCCTACCCTAAGTGGTCCTTTTTGTGAATTCAGGTGCGTGTTTGTGTTTTAATTTTGCAGCTCGAAGTGTATGCTTCTTGTCTTACTGTCTACTAAGTTTTTTCGTTGAATGTAAATCTATGCGCAATGATATTTTCAAGATAGTCTAGAACTCGTTTTTAGTTATGTAAACGTGTGTGTGTGTGTATAGGGATCCCTTTTTTGTGAGTGAGGTTCGCGAAAGTGTAAATCCAGTTGAAAATATTATTGCTACAAAGATATAAAGTGAAGGGCTGTTCTGCTTTGCTTTACGTAGAAGTCAGGGCAAGTACAATGCGTAGCCGATTAGCAAAAGTGGTCCATTCCGATAAATAGCCTTTTATTAAGGCACAATTGAAGTAAAACAGAAGATAACCATTTTCAATGCAAGTAGAACCGAAGATCTTTTTACGTAAAATTTTGTTGCTTAAAGCAAATGCTAATCTGTGATGAATGAAGACTTGACAATTGTCCAAAATGCCAAATTGCGTGTTATTCGATCCCAGTAGGCAACAGTTTGCACACCTCTACACCCAAATTTGTGCCTTAGAATGGTGTCATTCTTAGTGATTCTCTACAGTCTGCAAAAATAATCTACATAGGTTCACCAATGCACTTAGAGAAGGCATACCATTGCTAAATTGCTTATGCTCTTAGAGCAAGCAACTCGAAATCCATTACCATCATTTCCATCAAACTTCGAGTTCTCAGATCTCCATACCTATTCAACCTACGCTATCATCACACGACATGAGGTGATGAAGAACATCGTTTCAAAGGATGTAAAGGATAACGGATAAAAAACTAATGCAGTGTCTAGATCTCATCTAAACACAAAGGCTAAAAGATGGTTATTTTGCCGGAAGAAATCTTGCGCTGCCATGCATCAGGTTTTCACAATTTCTTCAAATGTTACTAATCAGATTTACTGCAGAGGCAAACGTTTGGTCCTCTGGAGGGACTTGTAGGAAACGCCTTCGTTCACGATTGGGAAAAATATGAAGTGTAGACCATCGAGGCAATGGCCGAATGATTTGTGAGTCTGACTGCCCATCACTGCAATGCAAAACTGCTTCTCACCACAAGTCAGTCACTCAGTTAGCAAGCAATCGTAAATGCATCGCGCAACTTAATGGTCCATGCAATAAAAGAAAAGGTAATTCTGATAAACTTGAAAGCGCAGTTTTTATAATTATCCCATGTGGGTGACACTTATTTGGCGAGCCTTCACAATTCTCCTAATTGATGTAGGTGTTAGCGGTTGTTTCGTCATCACTGTTATTTGTTGCTGCGAGTTCTTAGCACTCCAACATCTGATTCTTGTGCTGCCAAAAATAGGGAAATACAACATGATAAGTAATATATCCATCATAAGAATGTTACTTTTCAAGTTGCTTCTCCATCGCACTCTTATCTAATCGCCATGGTGGAAAAGAAATCAAGGTTTGGCAATCTAGGTAATGCGGAGCACTTTAAAGCACACAAGTATCAATAGTCCTTTGCATTGTCTTCCGCCTCCGTTACACGCGCAATGATGCACGAGTGTCAGCTGAAGTGAAGAAGCACAGAGGCAAATGACATTTGCTTCTATGAAACCATCAGACACCACGAACCACCAATCAAGTGAAAAGAAAAACAATAAATCACACGGCGTTCCGTCGCCTTCTAACATTCATCTTGCTTCCCAAGTTATCGTCGTTTCAACCGCTCAATTCTTCAACAATGCTTCAGTACTCCTTTGTCAGCTACTCACCTTTGGTCTGCTCTTCAGCCTCCATCGCCACTGCTTCCCTCTCAATCTCTCTGACGTCCCCAATCCTACGCTTCACCGTTTTAACGTCAAAAGACCAGAAGAGATTAAAAGTTTAAAAATTATGGATAAGTTATGCCACCAGCTTCCCCTCCTCCTCTGCTTTATCTTCCCTTCCTTCTCCCTATCCTAATTTTCGTCACAACTGATATCCTTGTGTTTCACTAATCAGGGTAGAAATATGGGTAGCGTTTGATAGGAATTCATATTCCTTCCACAAAATTGATTTCTGTATGCTCCACTTGAATACATGGCTAGGAAAGTTGGCAAATGGAGAAATTTAAGAACATGCAGAAAGAAAAAAATAAGAAATTCAGTGCCCCAGCACCGTGCAGAGACGTCCCCATGTTGCCCTTTCCCATCCTTTCCTCTACTTACCCTCCGTAAACCTCTCGCTTTCGCCTCGCACCCAATCATTCTTTCATTGCTTCGCCCAGGTCGGTGATGTTTGCTCGCCACTATTGCACTCCCTAATGCAAGGCAACAATGGATCTTGGTATAAAAATTAGAGTGATCGGCAGAAACGTACCTTCGCTCGAGCCATAGTAATCGCAAGGAATGAGTTGCCACTGCATAACAGGCATCCTCTCAAGAAAAGCCGAAGACAAGCAGTCACAACGAGGCAGCACATTTAAGTCAAAACACATTAGCATCGGTGGTTCTCCTCATTCTCTTCCTCCTCCTTTGCATGCATTAAGATGCACACAACTTAATCAAGTCATGAAAGCACAGAAGCGAGTGGCGCCAGCTCCCTCAAAACCACCTCCTAGTAGTTCTGTCAAAAGTCCACACCTAGACGGCACTGAGCGACACCACAGGGCACGTGTTGCAATCGATTTACACGTGTCAGGTTTAAATTGGTTCATAACATGACAAACTGTCAGACATGCTGTTCTACGTGTTGCACGCCTACATTTATTCATCTTGCTTTACCGCCTTGCCGTTCGTGCCATTCAGTTATTCGTCAGTGCTTCTCTCCTGCCTCGTTTCATTCTTGCCCCAAG
>JADWOT020000327.1:0-18000 GCA_036345935.2 Taenia hydatigena | reverse complement strand
CCGTATTTGTATCATTTACTTCCTTTGCAACCCTCTCCATCTCCTCATCACTCCACGCCATTCAATCCTAAATTTTAGAGACGTTGAAAGGGCTAAAATAGATAGCTATCATAGAAATTGGGGGTGGAATTTCGGTGCTAACACCCCTTCCTCTACCTGTGCTACTTTCTACTCCTGGAATTCACTTGCATGCGTCATTTCAATATTTTCACATTCGATATCCAGCATAATCACATGGAAAGGGAGCTATGACTAGGCACTTCACGTGTTATTGGGACGAAATCTTCAAATTTTGCCTAGATACGCGTTCAGATGAGTAAGCAATTGAATCATTTCAGGAATAGATGGTAGAAATATAGAAAGCAGTAAAGAAGGCTACACCAGAGCAATGTGGGGAGTCATCCTACAAAGTTTAATTCCAATCCTCTTCTGTCCATCTCCACTCTTACTCCTTCCATTTTAGCGACTTCTCATCTCTTCGCATCAACCTCAACCATTCCGTCTCATTCAGCTAAAAATTTATGTTACATAACTCCTGCCGGTCCGAATGCAAAACAACAATTATTCCAGGCATAGAGTTAGGAATACGCATCAGAAATGTCCCTTCGTTAGCTCAATAGCAATGGCTAGAAGCGGGTCGTTAAGCCCTCATCTACCGAGCATACCCCGTCCCCACAGGCGTCTTATGTATTAAATTTAAGTCCATCTTAATATTTTAATTTGGCCTGCCTAATCAACTCGATACAACTGCACGTCATGCAAGTTTAGGTCTTCTCCTTCTCGCAGATACTAGAGATCAAAGCACACATGGAAAGGCAAGCACTCTCTCTTGTCTACGCCTCCTTTCTCATGTCTCACTCCAACGCATCTTCGGAGATTGTCCCCTTTGTCTCCTACTGCACTCTATACACTCACACGTATTGCGTCTTTCAGGAGACTAATTGTTCTCACATGGTGCATTATTTACTGCCAATTACATGTGCCGAGTCCACTTTAATCTGAAATAAGTGAGAGTGTCGAGTTACAGGAAGGAAAAAGCAATTAGATGAAGTAAAGTCAATTGGCGGATGGCTAATAGAGTGCTAGCGAAGTGTAGAGTTGAGATAGAATGGCCAAAGAACTAGCCATCGAACGGACGACCAAAAGAGATTTTATCGCGCCTAGGACGAAAGTGTCGATTCGATCTAGCTGTTTTTGTGAGTTATCAATTCAGGCGACTACTCAAACGACGGAAACAAAGGTAAACAATGCAACATGCACGAACTTAGGCAAACATACAAAGGCGTAGGTATATGGTGAAAATAGAGAGGGTGGTCTAGAGTGAAAAACCATGCAAAGAATTTCTTTACAAAAAGAATACAAGGAGTGGATGGTGAGATGGGCAAGTAGGAAATCGAGCAGCTGACAAATTACAAAGTATGAAGTAGGAGCAATGCGCCCACCTTTGCTCCTCAAAGGCTAAGTGAAGGAGTAGAAGTGGGAGATGGAATTGAGGCGAAGTAGTGTAGTGAAAACCAAAGCGACAGAAAGATAGAAATGGAGATTTGATGGTAATCATTGCTAAACTTTATTAAAGCACGATTTTGTCTCGGGCAGAGCGTGATTGATTCAGGTCTAGTCTAACTCGTACTATTCTGATCTAGCCATGAATCCGTGCATTGTTTACTCATATCGCAATCAAGATTGGGACTAGTGGAGAGATGAAAGGGAATCTACAAAGAGGGCACCGGCAGGTTGTGAGGTAGGAAGGGAAGGTGAGAGAAGCTCAAAGGAGGCAGAGGAGCGAGATGTTCTAGTAATACTATAGTGGAAAAATAAGGTAAGAAGCTGAATTGTAGGAATTGTTCGCTCCTCTTTTTCGTATGTATTTTATGCGAGGAGCACAGACGGTATGGCATTAGGTAAGACGAAATACCTGTAAGTGCATAGAGCGCAGTATGCGAAAAAGGAGACACTCACTGAAGATGCGTTGGAGTGTCGCATGAGAGAGGAGGCGTAGACAAGAGAGCTCCTCCCAATTCATTTCCAAGACGTCATCATGTCTACTTCTAGTCTGCGTGCCTTGATCTCTCATGGCTGCGCGATTTATAGTGAACTCCTCAACTCTCATTGAAATGAGTTGTGCCGAGTTGATTAGGCGGGTCATTTTAAATAGCAACGTATAAGGCGCCTTACTCGAGCTCATCATAATCCAGCCTAGGTTGCTAATCTTGCCTATTCTGACTCAGTCCAAATTAGTCAAACCTAGACGTGCGTACCTCGCTAAAGTTCTTCCGCAGTGGGACACGAATATTAAGCAAGTTGTTGTGCACCAGCAGTTTTCCTAATGCTGCTGCTTATTTGAGGATTTGAGACGTGAAAAGTAAGTGCAGCACATCAAGCATAGTGCACGGTTGAATTTTGGTCTAAGGGACCGACAAATCACTCCAAAAGATTGCTATTGGGTTAAAAAAGGCTTTTCTAATGCGAAAGGTAATGGCGGTCCATTAGCCATCAGTAGGAGCAAAGTAATAAGGATTTTAAGCAGAAAGAGACAAAGGAATGGTAAAAATTGAGGCATTGAGATAAGAAGTCTTGCGTATGGGTCTACGGTGCAGTGTTCTTCATTTCTTCCTTACTTTATCCCATCCTTTTCTACACTGATTCATTCTTCCACTCATCTAGCTATGTGAGTGAGTAAAATATGAAGGAACTGGCTTAGCGAAAAGCATTTAACTTTTTCGAATGACACACTAGAAGAGGCTAATCATAGTCTTTTTTCTATGTGATTTACACTGGATACCAGATGTGATAAGGTTGAAACGACGCGCGTAAATGAAGTGAGGAATGAGAGTAGCACACGGGTGAATCGCAGGTAAGAAGGAAGGGGAAGCAGAAGCATGTATGGAAAGAGCGAATCACCTGCATAATACTATTGAGGAGAAAGGAAGACAAGTGTTTAAGAAGCAAAAAATATCTTCCTGCTCTCTCAGACAATCTATTCTTAAGATTGTACTGCTTGATTTACTCTAATCGGCTTTACTTTCTTTATCCCATTTGCTCAAATCCAACCCACATTATCTTTGCCATGAGTGCACAAATCTCTCCTTATTTTCACATTTTTCTTTGTTTCTGTATTCTCTCAACTCTTCTTGTCAATATGGACAATTTGCATTTTAGTTACACCTACATTGCCAGATTTTATATCAAGAAATGTTGCATAGGTTTCCAAAAGAAGTAAGCTGTCAAATCTTGATTGTCAGAAAATCTCGATCAAAAGAGGTAAAAGAGAACGCGTCTCTGGAGCCGCGTGTCCTAGCTTGTCCCGATCGACACCTTCGTTGTCCGATTTTAAAACGAGAACTGCCGTAACTTTCTTTGCCAAAACGGAATCCCAGCATGTCAGACGCCCCAAAATTAATTGATTTGAGAACAAGAACTACAGCAAACAACCAGAGAAGGAACTAGAATGCTAAGTTGCAGTTCTGACCGGTTCTGGATCAAAAGAGAGAAAAGAGTTTTGCTATATACACTTGTTGGAAGCATTTACAGAATAAAATGGGCTCATAACTTTCAATTTGGGACATTTCTGGTCGCAGAGGTACCCGATTGACCAAATGTACATTATCAATTATCTGTGTCAAACTAGGCGCTCTCATCATCGGCCAAACGCTACTTTTTACACATAGATAAAAGAACTGCCGCAAGTAACTACTAAATGGCTTAAGCTGCTAAATTACAATTCTGATCGATTCTGGATCTAAGTAATCAAAATATACCGGAGCTCTATATGCTTGCGTTAGTTTGGCTTCCTTCGCCAAAATAGTCTACTCAACTGTCGGCCAGGTCTAAATTTTTGCTGCATAACTTAAGGAACATCGCAGCTACCAGCGACGAAAGAAACAGCTGAGTACAAGATTAAATAACTGTAGGTGGAAAACCAAGGAAGTGGATCTCAGCTATGTACTTAAGCTAGCCTAGTTTACGTATTAGAATCATTCGCATTAAATTGTGATCATTTCTAAGCATTAAATGTCTTACAATCGAACTGCACTTCTCTGAATCGCTAGCAACCCAATATTTGGGGCCTAATCCTAATTAATGTTAGAATTGGATGAACCAATCATGCGGAAGTGCGATATCCATTCATCCTGGCTGTTTGTTAATGCACACTCTTGGTAGAGCCGCACGACACCAAATATTATAGTTTCAGAGGAGACCTACGTTTTTGGCACCACACAAGATAACGGTCGGGATCTTATTGGAATAGCTTTAAGGCCAATGTGAGAAATACCTAGAGCAGAGAGTACTCGGGCTGATTTGGCACTTTTTCACCCATGTTATGCCTTATGCTTACATTGATCTAGGCTACCAGTTCAAGTCCAATGCCACTCTGACCTCTCCAATGGCGGTCGCACGCGGTGAGCAGCTCATTCGTAAATAAATCCTTTCCTCGCCTTGTTTGAAGGCTTCTAGCCGCAACCCTAAAGCTATTAAATAACTTGACTTGACTAAGATTTTAACGTAGTTGAGAGATATGCGTGCCACAGATATTTGTATAAAGCGATTTCACTGCGTATTAACGACTAATGTCTTGGATAAAAAGCAAAGCAACTGACTAGTAAATAGCTGTTGTTAGCTTATGCACGACAAGCATGGTGAGGAATCATAAAATGAAATTTATTCTTACCTGAGTTACATGTGAAGTGACGCCAAAGGCAGAATTCTAACCCTGAATTGCTAGGTAGAGGACTCATGATTAGCAAATTATGCTCCAGTCAGACGCAACACGTTCCAGTGAAATTCATGCACCTCCTGCCAAAATCATGACATTTTAGTGCATCAACGGACCCAATTTACCAAAGAGGTGGAAAGCAGTCATCGCTGATGATCTCGCAATGATGAGCGATTTGATTAGCTTAAAGACTTGTGTTGCCTAACAAAATACACAATCTGCAGTTAAATTGCGTCTTAGAAATTATGAACATCAAGTGCATTCATTTCCGGTCTTAAACGGTAGATGACGTATTACATTTGACATGCAGGACCAAATGATTAAGTTTCATAGACATTAGTGGAATAAAATCCATCACTAATCATACTCGTGTGTCTAAATTTAATAAAATTTACTCATTGCACTCACAGCATCAATAAAAATGTGGCGATCCCTTACGTCGAATTGCTTTGGCATACGGAAGTGGACACAAGTGAAGTTTTGGGCGGCCATTTGGCCCAAAATGCCCGTAATTATATAAAAACAGTTCCAATTGAAGTCACCACGTTAGTCGTTTGATAACATGTCATCTCAATCTGCCTTAGTAATTACAATTTATTATTCAAATCAACTTAGACTTGCCAAAACCTAGCCTAAACTGTCACGCATATTTTGTGTACTCACTCACCAGCCAACACAAAAGTGGTGCGCTGAACAGTCATTTTTATTTAATCACTCAGTCGTAGCAAAATGTGACTGCCGCACTCTCATCACAATCTGGACATTCTTCTGGCATATCACAGTGGACCACCTCACCTCACACACCTCAGCCACGTCGACCAAAAAGATTTTTATCATCACCTGCGCACAATCACTCAACACCCATGTTCCCTTGTTTGCGAAGAAACACATACAAATGGGTAACATTTTTAAAATTGCTAGTTATAAAAATGAACAGGAACACACAACACTGTGGAGACACCATCACAGCTTGGATAGGGAGATGTAGGTATCAGGAACAGTGAGGGTTCAGGATCTAGAGTTTGTGCTGTTCAACATCAAAGGGCTACCAGAAGACAGAGGTGATCATTCCAGTGTCCCATTTCCCTCTTGACGCATGGTTTTCGTAGACTTCACGATGGTAGCGGTGTTTCCACACCGACAAATTGCACTTATGATCCGTTTTGGGCAACGAATCTCTCATCACCATTCAATCCACATACCATCGACATTTGAACCTGCGAATCGGAAACAGCAAGCATGGATTTGGGAAAGCCTCTATAACTAAGGAGGAAATAAGGTCTAAACAGGGGCGCTGGTTTTACGCCCCCATGAGCATTCACAATGCAGAGGTGTCACGCGAAGCAGGAAGAGATAGGTCACGCTATACAAGGGATAGACATCATTTATCAAGAATGGCACAGACCAGTGCCAGTGCCTGTGTACAACGAAGCCCGGTGACAGGCAAAGTTTCTTGTGAAAGGAGGCATCGACAATCTTGGATACCCGTACCAATAGGAGGCGCTAATCTAGTCAGCGATTAGGCACTTGGAAGGTGTGGATGTCTATCGGTCAGTGGATATCCCAAAAATGTTGGTTTTCAGCTCATCCGCATAGTGGTAAAGCCTGAGACCCTTTATTTGCAGAGTAAACTTTACAATTCCAGTGTCTGCTTGACACAACTACTCAATGCATTCAGGTGCGCCTCCCATTAAAGCACCCTCTTCCATCTTGTATCCACCCAAAAGGACATCACAGTCGGAATGTCTAAAAAGCAGAAGTGATACGATAGCCATGAAACTGTCCCTTCTGCACACCACGCTACACACGTGCTGCGACCTGGTCGTCGTCGTCAGCTGGATTGCAATTAGGATGAAACATTTCCAAATAGTTTGCGTCAATGAAATGTGGGCCATAAGCACTCGTCTTACCACACGAGGACACATGCTGGATTCGTAGGTTTTAAAAATACTACACACGCTAACTCTGTCTATGACCTTAGACGAAGTTGAAAATGGGAGTGAAAATCTCAGGGATCACCATGAGAAAAAAACAGTACACATCGAAGAGTCGCCCAGGGAATAGGACAAGGAACATCTATTACAAGTAAGACAAATGAGATCTACTCGAAAAATCCCCCCTTTAAGAATAGCAAGCAATTATGGGCTCGAGACGAAGGCAGGACAGAAAAAACGAATTCACAACGGAAAGTGAGTCTGAGTAGCCGAAAAAAATACTTGATTTCGGAGGTTAAAAGCGAAAAAGAGATAAAAAAGAAAATTTGAACCTACTAAGGGGTTAATTGCAAGCTCGGAGACGGGAAAAAGGAGGCTGCGCTAAAAGTGCCTGCCTAAACCAAACGGCAGAAATTAAATGCCTGTATATTCTCAAAGGGGTAAAGTTTCAGACGAACGAAAAAAATTCGCAGTGATCAAATGAAACAACGCAAGAAGGCGGTCTGGCAGAATCATTACAAGACTTGCAATTTCATAAATGAAATCAGCCTACTTAGCTTTGCACACAATAGTTGAATTTGAGACACAAAAACCCTAACGTTATACCACGAGTCTGTAAACAGATTGTTGTCTACTCTTGGCAAGTGAACAAAAGGCAAAAGAGTCTTCGCCTTGCTAAACAATCGCCTTTTAACTACTTTTCAATAGCATCAGGTTTTACGAGGAAATTGCGGGAATGAATGGAAATAGCAAAAAGATGGTGCCAACCGAATAACAGGAATAAAGAACTGATGGCTTTCAATCGCCATCCCAAAAATTACCTGAAGAAGACACTACTTAACAAAAATCGTGCAAAGCGCCAAGCGTGGGTAAATAGGAAATGTATGAAAAATACAGAAAACAGCGCATTTGAATTGTTAATCAGTCTAACGGTAATAAGAGAGATTCCCATGCTAAAAGAAAGGAGTAACTTCATGCCTACCAACGAAAATCAAGAATGATGGCACAGTGGAAAGAAGCAATGACGCAAGGTCAATTATAAAAACGCTACGCGTCAAGCACTCGATGATGTATCTCATGCCTATTGTGATGGACACAATTCGACGCAATGATCCCTGAATGAGTCCTGCAATCCTGTGGATAGACACTGACCGGTTAATAATAATGCAACCCCTAAGAGAGATGTAGATTGGCAATACTGATACCCGGTTATGGATCCCGTGTCCATGCGGATTAGTCTGCATCGGCGTTGAGGCACGCAACTCCATTGCATGTGTTTAATAATTTTGAATACAACCAGCCAACACCGTCTTGCGCAATCCCCTACTTGAAGACCAAGTCTTGTGCAACAGATAATATACTTACTCGTTGGAGTAGCCATTGCCCCCCGCTTTGCAGGAAAATGGATTCAGGGGCACACGAAAAGCCATCGGCACAGCTCTGCACTGACACAGCTTACTTCGCTTCGACGCCCATGGGTGCCTAGTGCGGCCTAGCTAACATTTCAGCATTGATGCATCTCATCTTCGGCAGCACTTACATTCTTGCAGCCACAGTACTTGGCACCTGCCCACCTCCCTTTTATTCGGCTAATTGAGTAATTTACCAACGTAAAATTGATGTTTTCACCTCCCCCAGTAGCTTTGCATTCGCTTGACCAAGGTGCATTCTAACATCTTGGCTTTTCATTTCCACTACTTTAATCCTTTCTATGAACACTATGGACAGGTCCGTCTCCGTCAGTCTCATATGCCCACCGCATGCAGCCCAACTTGACCCCCACACGTTTTGCAGGTCGAGAAAGGGCCGAGCGAATAGATGGATAGTCGAAAAAATCAACAGATAGGTGGGTATTTGGGTGGATCGGCAGATGAAGAGATTGCGGTAAACGGGATGGCGTAAAAAGTCATTGGACAGCCGACACTAGCTTTACCGCCTCACCTAGACCCTACCTTTACATCTCTACCAAATGACAAAACAAGTTAATAAAAAGGAATAGCGACGCAAATAAATAATAAAAGAATTCGCAAAGTAATCGTCTCAAAACAACACACATGACAGGTGTGATGGAAGAAAAGGATACCATGATCAGAAGGAAAGACGGGGACAAGACGCAACTTGCGACGACTGTCCCATCCAGGTTCTCATCACTGCCATACATATACCACAGGAAAGGCGGCGTACCGCAAAAAAAAGCGCTCGTGCGACAGGCACAAAGCCAACGAATGTCGCAGAACTAGGGTGCAAACTAGACCACACCGGACCTTTGTCCATGTCTGCGTCGCATTATCGTAAAGTTCTGGAATACAGGGTTGAAGGCCCGTGTGCACCACTTGCCCCTATAACTTGGGCATGTCAATGCCGGTGACACCCCCCTTCCCCCCTCCCCCAAACTACCCAGTGCACCTACGGCTCCATTGCATCGGCAAGCATGACAGCACTCAGTCAATCAACAGTATGTACAATAGGCCTGCCATGTGTACGCGTGTTCTTAAAACAATGGAACAAGCACCGCAAGTAAACAAGACAGCTGACACGGCACGGCAAAGCATCCCATTTCTTTCCACTGTGAGCAACTTCTATCCTAAGCATTCTTAGCGGTAACAATGCAATCAGGATGAAGCAATGCATCTGGAAAAATGCGTCGTGAGGGCGTCAGAGAGTGTTAATTTTAGCACCTCCGACAGTCAAATGTTCTGATGCACATGAGGCGGCACGACCACTCATATTAGGCAGGACTGTATGAACGTTCTAACGCCACACCACATACTCCTGAAGTAAAGCTGGTGAAGATAACTTGGCGGATATGTACATGGACAACGAATTAAGTAGATCGCTTCACCTTCGCCTGTCAATCTACCCAAACCTCTGCCAACCAAATAATCCCATTAACAGATAAGTGAAAAGAGCGTGAGTAACCAAAAAGACGTAGCCTAAAGCTTGCCGATCCACATTTGCCTGTGTCTTGGGGGACGCCCACCAACTATTGGTTGTGAAAGATACCAATCTGGCTAACTTAAGGTAGACGCCAAACCTCCAATTTTTCTTGTTTCCGTGACCCATCAGCCATCTATCAGCCTCAAGGGAAAAGCAGCTAAAGCCAAAGCCGCTTACTACCACGACTAAGACAAGGGTGGCGAAGACCACATGGAACTTGTACACTGCTACAGCAGGAGTGAACAAACCGAGGTCATCAGTGGGTTGCCTTCCAAGTCATTAACGTGACAATACGCTTCTAATAATAACTATTTTATCCATAAGTATTTCGGATGCAGGCATCTCGGTATGCTTCTTTTGGCAATGACAAATGTGCACAGTTCCGTGGTTTACACGAGGAACACTAAACAGTCAAACTCGTGTCCTATTTCCTGCCCTTCCGATTTACAAACAGCATCAGTAGAAGGACCAACGAAATTGCCTGAAATTCAGTAAAATTTGAACGCGCGTAAAAATGGGCATTAAATTACGAGATGGTCCTCCTCAACTCCACAAAACAATAAGAAGTAAAGCAGACCATTTTTGTTCCGACCGTGGCAGAAAACACTAATTTGTTATGAGGCGAATTGCCGTATTCTACCTACCAGCATCCGGTACACTCAATATGCTGGCTACGAATTTAACGCAATGAACACCAACAACTTGTTTCAATTAAAATTCCTAAAAAGTATATGCATATTTATTCAAACCCGCTAAGCGCGATCTTTCACGGTTAGGTTAGAATAAGATTAATGGGCGAACGTACGCCATCTACTATCCTAAGCGAAAAGCGATAACAAGATGCGCGGAATGGATAAGTGCAGCTAACGACATGACCAGATGTCAATGAGTGCAAAATTTAGAACTGTCAACAATTAAAGCATACCACTGCTGGGTTAAGGCACCCAAACAAATGATGACAACAAACAAGTGGAACAAGTTGGAAATGGGAAGGAAGAGACACAGTTACCCCTAAAAGAGCGTTGGATTCCCATAAAATACACAGTGACTGTGGCCGATGTAAAGGACTACACCTCGCACCAAGGCGTCACATCTCATCAAAGTGCATAAAAAGCAAAGGGTATGCATAAATAGAGACTTTACAAATATAAATAAACGTGCATTTATACGTGCCTAACAATCGGCGTGTCACTTTCTCCATGCATCCATAGCCATCACACTCGTTTACATGGCCCTTTCGCCTACCAGTCCGCAGCGCAGCAGTCACGACGCGGCACTACTTGCACCCTACTTCGCAGTCCTCCAACAGCTTCAAAAAATTCCATCAGCGAACGCTGATTGTAAAAACGCCTTTCGACGGTGACACAGCCTCAAAGAAATACCTGTTCTTTGTAGACTTGAGGGAAACATAGCTGATGTGCTGCTTCTTTTGTTCAGTCGTCCCCACTTTGCGCGGTGAAATCCGATGTTTGCATCCACCCATCACCCGCGTCACCAAATACTTCATTCAAGGAACATCCTCGAATCTGCAGGAACCAGCTGAGACTTAAGGAAACAATGCCAATCAAGGCGGCGGATTGATACGCTGTGCGACGATAGAGTGGGCCGCACGCCGACGCCGAAAAGAAAATGCAGTTCATATTCGAAAATTGATTAGTTGACAATTGATATACAGCTACAAAATTGCACTCTATTAGAGAAAGCTGCATTTATTCTAGAAAAGGATATCAGAACATTATGCACCACATGTGAGAATTGAATCGCTATCCTCAAGCAGACTGGTTATTTTGTTATAAACTTATTAACACAGATGACAGAGCATCAATACAGTCCTTATGGGGAGTGAAACGGTGGCCTCTGTCGACATAATTATTACACAATGGATTGAGATGTAGCGCGCTTCCCGTTTGTCCCCTCGTCTTCTGCCTCAAAATCCTTTGGACAGATGGGTCAGAGCTAACGGACTTTATTGTGAACTTGGGTTGCTCGGGTCACTATCTCCCCTTTCTCCTCTGGGGAATTTCGACAAAATTTTCATCACTAGGTGTGCGATTGTCCCATTTTAACAATAAAGCGTTGCACAAACCCTTCGTCTTACCGGCCCTCTCTTTGCTACTGTCCTTATCGAATGTCTTTCTTCCAATCATTAAAGTTTAAAATTCATTTTCGCATCTGAACTGTGGTGCACCTTTGCAGAGTCACAGATGCAACATTAAGCGATTGATGACTATAAACCTAGCGGTGCGATGTGGACAAAACAATTGATAGGTGTTAGAACGTTTCCATATGACGTGAACTATGAGTGCCACAATGGGCGGAAGCAAGTACGACATCACATCGCGGAGCATCTTCGCTTCCTTCTCCTTCTCCTCCCTCTGAAAATTAACGACCGCACCCTAGCAATAAGTCACCCCGCTCAACGCTCACATATATGGACGTCGTGAAAAACCAATGCATCATATGAAGGCGCATAATAATATCACCTCAAATCAGCTTTGCCTCAAGCCATACCGTTGTTGTTGTTACTGCTAAAGGCCTCAAAATCTTACTAATACCTTGGGTTGAAAAAATAAACAAACAGAACAAGCAAAAGTGGTGTAATTTTAAGCCTATGATGGGATCTCACTTAACTTGTACAACATACACTGTCCCATAGGGGAGTACTTACCAAGGTACCGTTCTCCTCTCCCTTCGCTCTCGCCCGCTCGCCCGCCTGCTGGTGCTAACGCAGCCACACACGCCGCACCCATTCTTCCATGATGTTGAGGCCCTCCTCCATGCACACTACCGCACTGCCTGCCTGCTTATGTCCTGCGTGAAGGAATAGTCCACACTGAGGAGGAGGAAGAGCCAGAGAACTCTCAAGTGCATTCACTGCTTCTCAAATAATTGCTTTAACACCACAGTTGTCGACATCGACAACGACGAGTTCAAAGGCCCTTGGTGTAGTCCCAGTGGCTTCCCATGGATCGGCTTCTACGCCCACATTCCCCCATGCCGTCAACGATGCGTGTTATGCTAATAGGCAGCTTGATGAGCCTGAAACGTATGCTGAAATGAACTTCCATTACTACGACTTCGCCATTGCATCCCTAGAGCGATCAATTTAAGCCGGTTCCAGAGTCCTTTAATTACACCCTCTCGTAAACTCGGTTGGTAAGGAAGCATGAAAATGGAATGACAATTTGCCACAAAATTTTGGGCCTCTACAAGATCTAAAAGAAATATTGTAGGAGGAGGGACATAATTTGATCCAAACAACTCGGTGTCATTTGATAAATAATGCAATGATCATGGCTCCACGATAGAACTTCTTATTTGGCAGAACTTCGTTGTCTCTCTACACGTGCGTCTCTTGTTTTGTCAGTGGAGCAGAGGCTGGATTTGGTGTTCATGCTGTCTTCAGTCCCACAACGCCATGCGCGATGGAAATGAAGTGACTTTCCATTGCAATTTCCTATTCCTTGTAATAGCCTAGCACCGGTATTTTCTTCCTCATCACCTCTTTTGCTCATGCTACTTCTGCTCTCGTTGTGGGATTTCACATATAGCAGATAGAAGGGGAATGTGGGACCTCAGCCTAGTAGGAAGGCTGGCCTAGAGCGGGCGACGCTAGACTCGATGCTGTTAACCGTACCCCAATCCATCATTCGCAGCAACGGCATCGACATCATCGTCCACATCCACGTCATTGGCATCAGTGAAAGCGACTGACATGGGTTCGAACTCGAGGATTTTAAGCACTCTTTCACTTGGGTGGATCAAAAGGCACTGATGCAAAAGGGAACCTGCCTTCCGTGTGTGAGTGCCCAAAAAGTCATGTTGTGGTCAGCTAATGAGCCTTGCACAGATGCATCGTTAGTGAGTTGAAGGTAAATGAGGCCAAATAATCACCTTATCTTTAGCCCTATAAAGAATCTTTCAGAGCCGTTGGTCGTCAGCATGCGCAGAACGTTCAGTGAGACTTCCACAGCCCAACTGACAACCTCATTTTACCATGTTGATTAAAAGTCTGCTTGATTACCTTCTGGTGCTACTTCATCAATGGATGTCAAGCCAGAGATGGTAGATGTTTTAACAACTGAAATGAGTCCATTATAATTGCAGAATGTGATTGCAGCGCCAAGCCACCAACTTACCTTTATTCCATTCAAAGACGACGGGAAACGGCCGCACATCAAAAGTGGTCTTAATTTGCCCATCTCCTTTTGACTTAGGTACAACAGTAATGCGTAAGCGATATGCTCTTATTACATTTTCTATTAGCGAGAAAATTTTTCTTTCTGGCTTAAATAACCAAAAGGGGAAGGAGTTAGAGTCATGAGGAATCTACAGCGATCTTAAGAAGGAAGAGAAAAAGGAGTGGATTGCATTAGCAGGAGCATATAACGAAGGCGATGACGATGACAATCTGGACTTTAATTTCAACTAGATCGCACATTTCCGAATGGATCATCGTCTAATGTGAACAATACCATCATCCAATAGCACTGGGTTTCAACTGCCATCAAAATTGTTCTTCAAATACTGTGTGATTCAATCCTTCTCGACACTGTTTCCCACTCAACACTTTATTCGTCGAATCGGACTTAAAGCTCTCGTACTTTCGTTGATAACTTACAAAGTTTTCCGTGTTTAGTCACCCTTTTTAATTCGCAGATCTTCGGGTAAGGACAAGAGTTAAAGCAAGACATGATAGTGGGCAAAGGTGCCCACAATATCCAAAAATAATTTCTGCTAAGCTTTTTATGGCTAGCTGCATACCAAATTTATAAGTTTAGCTCAAATTTTTAGTTTCACAATTTTGTGTGAGTTTTGCTTTAAACCTCAACTTTTAACGGCATTCAGATTCGGACTCCTGTTTCTGCTACCTCATTGGCTCCTGAGAAGTCGACATCTGCTCTGGGTCTGCAGATCACCACTCCAAAGTCGTAGACGGAGAAGCACTATAAATAGGCGTAAGTGAATAAACCTAGTCACCGTAACATCTCGAACTTTTTGGAGTATCAGTCGATCAGCTAGCATGCCACGAAGCTTGTAGGTACATGTGGTGCTCTACCTTGCTTCGTCGTACATGCTGGAAATCTGGATGCCTCCAGACGCGAACAAATTGGGCGCTGCAGGCGAACTGCAAATATGGAGAATGTACTTGTATTCTGTGCAGCATCATTGCGTGGAGAGGATTGCAGAGCAGTGCGGAGGTGTGCATGGGTGTTGAATGCAAAGGTCCGATGTTGGACAAAGAAAACTAGAAGCCTTGTTGTCTGAAGACAAGAAAGCAGGAAAATGTGAGTGCAACTACAGCAAGGATACACGCATCAGTGACAATTAAGTAGCGAGGAGACGTTTGCGATCGGCTTATGTCGTGTTGGCAGACCCGCCAGTCGCCTTAGCTGTATATTGACATTTCATTCTCAGCAAAAGTCAACAGTGGCAGAACCCCAACTCCATTCGCACTCCATCCTTTTATTTACTCCAGTAGTCACATTTTCCACCGTATCAGGCCCGCTAGCCACGAGCCTTACTACTCCACGCCTCCTGGATATTCTTTTGCGCAAAGACAGAGTTTGCGACACCATGGCATGGTTAAAGAAAACGTGTGCAGTTGCAGACCCCACCTCGACAACCACAGCCCACAGATGACTGGTATGACGGAAATGTTGGATAGTTAAGACATCCGAAACCACGAACTTAGTGACTACCACATATAAAGGGCAAAAGCGGTCCATAACTTCATTGCAGAATCGTGTTGTATGTCAAGGACATTGTGCTTCATAGCCTGATCATGCCAATGGTCTGTGTGAGAACCTAAATCCCGTTCTCCAGATGTCAATAAAGGAGCACATCAGAGTCGGATTTCGTCACATTGCTGCTATGAGTTTGGCTGCTGGTTGTTGGCATTGCCTATGGACGTCACTTAGTAAGAGGGTTTGGTTTCTGAAACAGCCAACACTTTCGGCGTCCAGTCATCTGTGTCACATTTTAGAGTGGCTGGTGGCCTTACTTTGAGCCCTACCATTGAATGAGCTAGAGGTCGGAGTGAAGGCAAACGAATAAATGGTATGACGATCTAGATCTCGGTCCCAACGAATCCAAGGGCGACGCTCAATGTAGCAGCTGCAAGGCGGACCTTTAAATGCGCTTATAACAAGTATCTGTCTGACGGGAATTCTTCACCACATTGTCCCTTTCATACAACGATGACGCCAATTGAGGCTAATAATTTAGACCTGCTAAATTTATGCTCTTAAATCCAAAAATACATTTATTTTTATCAATTTTATTGTTGTAATCTTTTGGTGAATCAGCTTAGACGGTAGAAAACGAAACGTAGACTTCACGACAGTTGAAATAAAGTGCGTTGGAAGGATGGATAAACAAATTAATGGGTGGGAGATAGACTAAAGTTGGATTTGCGAAAAAAATGATACACTGATTTGCGAAGGTGTTATTAAAAGCTTGGATAACTGCATGGGAAAGCATTCCGCTTTAAGCAAGGATGGAGGTGAATTGCTTGTAACCAGCTCCATATGTTACTTGGTAAACATGGTGGTGAGAGCTTGCTTGAGACGACCCGTACTTACCCTAGCACATGTTGAAATGCGTTTGATAAGAAGTTGTCAAGATATCCACAAAGAACTGCTTTTTTGGTACTTTGCATGCACTTGCCTAAAGGAGTCGAATTTGATTAATACAGGGTAATATAGCGTAGGTTAGAATGAGATTGTGCAAGACACCATGCAGTGACAGAGGTCAGTTTGGCTTAGCTAACAAATCTAGAGCTACATAGGAAAAACTGTGTATGGAGAGAGTGCACTTCTACCACTTACGTAGGAAGCCTTTGGATACAACTCGAATAACCTTTTGTCATCGGACAGCCTCAGGTTCAAATGTGAATATTCGGATGACATTCGGCATAACACGCTGCTATGCTTTCATCCACATCAATATTGCTGCTACCTCTATAGACTACGCCTGTAGCCATCTTGACACCACGCACAGGGAGGGCACGACGTAGCAAAGCCGCCATACTTATGGCGATAGTGCCTTAAGCTCTGGAGAGTGGTCACGTACTTCCACGACCAGATTAAAAGCGTCCCCTAGCCCCAAGGTACATTTAAATAACATAAAAACATTTCAGACACTTTGCAGCAAAAGTCCTCATCACCGCCATCATCATGAATATCAAGAATGACAGTGGCATCGATGCCACACGTGCCTCTACTGAATTCTGATGTCACTCGCTCATTCAATCAAGCATTGAAGAAGAGGAGGAAGAAGCACATAGTGTGCACTGCTGGATGGCCAGTACCAGATCACATGCGCACCTACAGCAGACACCAAGCACTAGTGATTTATGTATTCCAACTATTACGCCCCTTTTGATAAAACATGCGCAGCACAAATTGCCACAATGCAGTTAAATCTGGTGACCATGTAGAAGACAAAGGCTCTATTGAAACCTTTGAGGTTTTTGAACCTATAACTTTTCCAATGTAGACTCCACGATTGTTGGTAGAAGTGAAATGAGAAGAAGTGACCAAACTATAAAATAGCCGAATCCCCTGATGAATGCGAAATGAAACCACCAAGTAGAAAGGGACAGATTTAAGGTAAAACCAATGACAGACTACTAAGACAGGGCCAGCTAGAACGTGACGAAGAAGCAATTGAATGCACAGACCAAGAAACCTTAAATTTGAATGACCTGGACGTTTGTTGGACTACTGAATCTGCGAGGCTGATTTCCGGAAGACACTAGTGAATGTACACTCAGTCGAAGCATGAGTTCTGAAAAGCTGACGACCTTTTTCATTGTTCTTACGGGAAATGAAACCACATTAGGCCTCTGTTGCTAAAACATGTTGAGATGAACTGATTATACCCTGTCAGCAACCCTAAGCCCCACTCTATGCATAACATGCATCCCAACCTCGCGTTACCCAATTCCACCATCTAGTTGATCGCAAAGCGTTTTGGCTCGTGCATGTTCGTAACCACAATGATTAGTTGCAAAAGAATGTCATATTCCTGCTGTCTTCTCGCATTGATTTAACCTCCATTCTGAATGAACACATAGCAAACATAATTGCACACAAAACACTGTTTCTTCTTAGCGTCAACTCACGGCTTGATTGTAGTAAAACTGTAATTTATTGAGAGGACTTGGAGAAGGACATTGTTTTTAGGAAGCGAACTCTTGCGGATCAACTTTTATCTCGCAAATTAAAAGGCTTTGTGAGACAATATTGCAGGAAATGGTGTGATTAATTGAGGTGAGATGCAAATCGTGGGTTTGAACAGGTTTTCAGAAATTGAGATCTTTCCACAGGCGCATAAGATCAAAGAAAATGCCAAAAGTCGGGGAGCTGAACTTAATTATTGGGATCTTATTTTGAGAGAAATCAGTTGCAT